>JAPJYX010000227.1:0-52892 GCA_030503985.1 Himalopsyche tibetana
CGAGCACGACAAAGAGGAGGTATAGCTTCTTAACGTGAGTTCCTATTTTTAAGTTATTAACGCTTTGCTTTAACTTTCTTATTTCTAATTTAAATTCAATTATTATAAGTCTTCTATTTGAAGTATCAAAAATCTGCTTTGTTAAAACTTGTTTTAAGGACATGAGTATATATTTAGTTTTTATTGAACGTTATTGAACAACCTTGTTTGTCTAGTATTTTTGTCTGTAAAGCTATAATTGTCAACTAAGCTTATCAGTGATTAGTGCTTAATTGATACTCTTAGTTAGAGTAGGTAGGGTTTTGTGCTTGGCATGATCAATTATAAAATTAGTGAATTGGTCAGTGCATGCCATCACAGAAAGTCTTGAATTTCTAAGCAAAATAAAGCTATCAAAGATGCCAGAGTTTTTAATATCTTTCAGTAAAATAGGCTCTTCAAATACTTGCAAGAGCTTGCATTGGGCTTTCCAAGAAATCTTACGCAGATCTTGAGTGTCAAAAATTGGGTTAGATACAACTTCCATAACACCAACTACTCCTGGCTCTTTTTGAGATCTGTAAAAAAAAACTCTATCACCAATATTCCAGGATTTTATTACATTTATTGCTTGGTAATTATGTACTCCATCCCACCAAGTGATATTATCTTCAACTAAATCATTAATTGAATATGATGCTGGTTCAGATTTTGCTAAAAAGTATTTAAGAGACATCAAAAATTTAAAAGTATATTGCTGTGTTGTTTAGAGATTTGTTTAGAGATTTTTAAAAATTAGTGTAATTACTATTTTTACCGTCAGAGCTATTCCCTGAATTAGAGTTGTTGGTTTTGTTTTCAGTATTACCTGTGCCGCCGCCTGTGCTACTATTAGTACTTGGGTTTCTTGTGCTTATAGCATTATTAAGAGAGCTAAAAAGTGCAAAAGAATTCCAACTAAAAACAAGAAAACCTATGACTGAAGCTAAAATTATTGCAGATACAACCTTGTTGGATTCTGGGTGATTGTGAGCTTTGGTTTTAATTGAACTGGTGAGCAAAAATATGTACACACCGCTTAAAACAGCAACAATTGACACTATAATCCAAAAAAATATTGTGAACATAAAAACAAAATTTATTTTACTTCAGCTTTAATTAATTCTAAAATTGAGGATCTGAGCTTGAATGGGTCTTGTGTACCAACCCAATTATTAACAATTTTAAATTCCTGACTCTCAGTCGTTTCGATAAGATAAAAAGCTGGGATTCCCCGCACTTCAAACTGCTCAGATAATTCAGACTCTTCGTCAACGTTAATTTTTTTGAATTGAACTTTTCCAACAAAATCTTCATCTTTTGCAAGATGCTCTATAATTGGCAACATCCTGATACAAGGTTGGCACCAATCTGCATAAAAATCTAAAAAAACATAGGTTTTTGTTTTTTTAATTAGATTATCAAAGCTTGCTTTGTTTGTAGATTCAATAAAAGACATAAGATATAAAAGCGTTTTTGAGGTTAGTTTTTATTATTTTTATAATTGATGTAATTATGGGTTCTATAACTTTTTTTGTCAAAATGAAATAATTATGACAAGCAGAGTGATTGACATTTAAATTTATTTAAGAGACTCTAATTGAGAATGCCTCAATTAAAAAAATTTAAGAAGTATAATATTATCAACAGTTTCAAAAATGCTACTGTAGGGCTGGTTTTTGGCATACTTACTGAGCCAAGTGCTAAAATACAGATACTTTTAATCTGTGTATTAGCATCTACAAATTTATATTTTAGGAATTACACATATTTTGCTATTCATTTGGTTTTTGGCTTGGTTGTGATTAGTCAGGAGATAATGAATACTTCGATTGAGTACATATGCGATCTAGTATCGATGGAGCATAATGATAAGATTAAAAATATCAAAGATTTGTCTGCAGGGTCAGTATTGTTACTGTCTATGGCTTGGTTTTTAATCATTCTATTTAATATTTTAACTTCATATTATAAGCTATGATTGTAGTATTAGATAACATTCGCTCTGCCTACAATGTAGGGAGTGTAATGAGGACTTGCGATGCAACTAATAGCAAATTAATTACCGTTGGCTACACGCCTAGACCGCTAGGAGAAACAAGATTACTGATCAAAAAAACGGCTATAAGTGCCGAAGATCATGTTGACTTTGAGCACTTTGAGCATCCATCTGATGTTTTTAACGCTTACCCAGAAGGAGTTCATATAGGTGTAGAGTTGTTTGATGATTCTACTAATGTATATGACTTTCTAGAGAATACAGATTATGATCTTGACAACGTCTTTTTATGGCTAGGCAATGAGATTCATGGGCTCAACGAGCTGGACAAGAAGAATTTTAGCCACACAATATTCTTACCAATGGAAGGTAAAAAAGAAAGCTTAAATGTGAGCAATACCACCACTGCCTGCTTATATTTGCTGAAGCTTCAAAAGACTAAAAAAGTTATAAAAAAGTAGTGCAGGTAAGTATTATTATTTTATAATATTATATTTAAAGAGTCCATAAACGAAAGAGTGCGTAATGCTAATTATTGTAAAAATTAGAAATACAGTACTTAGATAATGCTTTTCTTTTGCTAAATTTTTTAGCAAAGAGCAATTTACATACATCAGTATTAAATATAAGGCTAACATAGGAAAAAAATTTAATTGAATCATAAAAAAACCTTAACATAAAGCTAAGGTTTTGTAAATTACAAATGTTAAAAATAGTTGAGAGATTTATTAGTTATTCTGCATATACTTCCCACCAGAATTTTTTATCCCAATCATAAATGCATTGTTCTCCAAGCCAAGGGGCTGCAACAGTGCATGATATAATTTTTCGTTGAAGTTTTGATCGTTCATCGCTTTTGCCTGCATCGCGACGTGCTTTATCTAGGATATTTTTGTCATACTCATAACCTTTTGTTAATTCATGGCTAATAATTGTGTCAAAAAACCAACCTGCTTGAGCTGCTTTTGGTGTTAAGAAGCTTGGTGCTAATAAATACAATGAAGCGAGTACAGTAAAGACTTTGTTTTCAATTTTTATTTTTTGTTATACCTAAAAACTTGTGGTTTGCTACTAATTTAAGTCTATAAAATATTATTTATTATGTCAAATTATTTTTTTGCACCAATAAATAAAAGGGTCGTTCCTCAACTAGCACATATACATATTTGTAATAATATGTATATTATTTTATGCTTTAATCATGATAGCAACTGTTCATGTTTGTAGAGCCTGCGGCTCTGCAAACATCATCAAATGTGGGTGGAATAGAAATGGTAACACAAGATACAAATGCAAAGATTGTAAAGTAGTTCGTGTACTGGTGTTAAAACCTAAATACACTGAAGAAAAAAAAGAAGAAATAATAAAAGCATATATGGAGAGATCTTCAATGGAGGGTATAACAAGAATTTATGGAACATCTGATAACACACTTAGGTCTTGGCTAAAAAAAAATCAGAAAAACTAGCAGATATATTTACTCATACAAAATACATAATACCTTTCGCCGAAGGCGATGTATTAGAACTAGATGAAATGTGGTCTTTTGTGAAGAATAAAATCCACAGAGTGTGGATATGGCTTGCCCTTTGCAAAAGAACAAGGCAGATAGTGGCCTATCACTTAGGCTCAAGAGATTCTGTTGACTGTAAGCTATTTTGGGACAAAGTCCCAAAAAGCTACAAAGAAGCTCAAATTTATTCAGATCAACACCCAGCCTACAATGAAGTATTGTCCACGTACAAGCATGAATCAGTAACTAAGAAAACAGGGTTAACCACTAAGATTGAAAGGTTTAACCTTACAATTAGAAACAGAATAGGGAGATTAGTAAGAAAGACTTTGTCTTACTCTAGATGTGAAATAACACATGAAGCTTGTATTAGATTATTTATCCATGAATACAATAAAAAAATAGCCCTAAAACTCAGTTATGAGTTTTAGGTGCTAGTTGAGGAACGACCAATAAAAGCCCAAAATGGCTTTTATACTCTATAATACTTTTTCAATCTCTAATATATCTAACTCAACAGACGTTTCTCTGTCAAAAATATTAAGCAGAACTCCGATTCTATTACCTTCGGCTGAAATTGTGCAAACTTTACCTTGCATATGCTTAAAGTGTCCGTCTACAATATTAACTAGATCACCTAGTTTAATATCTGTGGCTGCTTGAATGGTAACTTTTTCGTTTGATTCCAGAAGTCCTGCTTTAATTTTTTCTATGTAACCTTCTTCTAATGGTTTGTATACACCTCCAGTTATAGCTATTCTAGTGATCATGTTTGAAGATTGGATAATATATGCAACTTCTTTTGTTAAAACTGCATGTACATACAAATATCCTGGGTGAATCTTCATGTATTTTTCTTCTCTAACACCTTTTTTGTTCAGCTTAACTGTTTTTTTGGTAGGTATATAAACTTCTAGAAGCTTGTCTTGCAGGGCTAAATTAGTGATTTTTTGCTCTAAGATTTTTTTTGCAGCATCTTCATTGTTTACGTTTGTCTGACACGCATACCAATGAGGCTCACTTGCAGTAAGTAAACCATCTTTATCATATTGTGCTACCACGCCTTGATCTTGGCCTGAATCTTGTTCTTCGTACATATACTATATATTACCCTGAAAAATATTTTTTGGCAATTGTTGAAGACATTGACTAACTTCAACATTAGTACCTTTTGGAGAAGAGCATTCTACGAACTTGAAAGCAGATCTGTAAACTCTGTCAAAACTTAAAATTACAGTGCCGAGTAGTGTGCACACAATAAGAGTTGTGAAAAACCATGTTATTGCTTGTTTTAAAGTAGGCCAAGAAACATCTCTAAGCTCGTCAATGTAACCACTGATAAAGCTTTTTTTGATTTTTTCTCGTGGAATTGTCTGCGAAGGTTTAGCAGCATTGCTACCTCCAAGTGTGTCTATTATGCCAGTTTTTTTTTCTACTAATAAAGCCATGTTAATAAATTTTAATAATACTATACTTATTGATTAAGGTTTTCTTGTCAAGATTATTTTTTTGAATGAAGTTAAAGTTGATATTGTATTTTTTGGTTGTTTTGACAATGATTGGTATTTTAAGCATCGTTTAAAAGTTAGTATTTAATAAAAAATCTAACACAAATCTAACACAAATCTAATAAAAACTTAGTCATAAGCAAATCAAAAAACTAAATATATAATATATGTTACTGAATATCAAAGTATTTCTATTTTTAATCGTCAGTAGGCTGCTATCATTGCTGTCTAAGGTCTTTAAAAAAGGCAGTGGGACTTCTGTGCCTGGGTATCTTGTTGAGTTATATTTCCCTTTTCTTCTTAAGTTTTTTGATAAGAAGTATAAGCAAGTGATATATGTTACAGGGACTAATGGCAAGACAACAACAAGGGCGATTTTGGTTGATCTGTTTGAGAAAAATAATTACAAAGTTGCTTCCAATAGAGGTGGGGCTAATATCATGAGAGGTATTGCTTCTGCGCTGTTTTTAGATCTTGGCTTTAATCTCAAGGTCAAGTCAGATATACTTGTTCTTGAGGTTGAGGAGGCTACGCTACCTAAAATTAAGGATTTTATAAAAATCGATTCATTAATATTAACGAATATTTTTAGGGATCAGCTTGACGCTTATGGTGAGATTGATACTACTTTAACGTATTTTAAAGATTTTTTGACCTCTCAAGACTGCACTGTTGTAATTAACGGTGATGACCCAAAGCTACTTGAGATAATTCCAGCTATAGCTGATAAAAAAATAATCTATTGTGGTCTTGTAAGTGAAGAAATGCCTAAGTATGAAGGGTCTATTAAGCTCAAAGTGGATTATAATTATTTAGCTGATGGTATTAACTATCAACAAGGATTGATGGAGTTTAATATGAATGGTCAATTTTATACTACACAATTATCAGGTATTTATAATATTTATAATATTATTTTTGCTGTTGTGATTGCCAATCAAAACAAATTAAAGTTTGTCACAGAATACATATCATCTTTCAAGCCAGTGTTCGGTAGGGGTGAGCGTTTCACCATCAACAATACTGTAACTTCGCTGTATCTTGTGAAGAATCCAGAGGGTTTTAACCAAGTATTGCAATTTGTTAAAAAAGCGTATATAGCTGAGCAGGTTAACCTGATATTCTTGGTTAATGATAATATAGCTGACTCAAAAGATGTAAGCTGGCTATGGGATGTAGATTTTGAAAAATTCCGTGCAGAGTTCTTGATTAACCAAGTTAATATTCAAAACATTTTTGTTGGTGGTTCAAGGGCTGATGACATGTTGCTGAGGTTAGAGTACGCTGACTTTCATTCAATAAGTTATGGTAATAATCTGGGAAAAATAAAAACTGTGGTTGACAATATTCAAAACCTAGAGTCAACTAACATAGTTTTTGCGACATATACTGCAATGCTTGAATTTAGAAAAGAGTTATCAAGATTAACAGTGGTAAACTCTATAACTAACGAAGGTAACTAGGGAACTAAGATAACGAAAGTAAGTAAGTTAAGTAATAAGCTATGTTTAAAAATAAAAAAATCATTATCTTAGGAAGAGAAGAAAAAGAAACAAAATTAGACGATAAGAACAATAAAGATACTAGAGAACACAGGGATAACAGAAACCAAGAAGTAAAGCAAAGTAAAGTAAAAAGTTTTTTTTTAAAAAGATTAAGTTTTTGGATTTATTTTTTTATAATTGCTAATATTTTGATGTTTTTTGCGTTCACTCAGGAGTTTTATTTTCAGAGATATTACACCTCAGCGCAAAAAAATTTTAAACTTAACAATGAAAATTACAAGCGAGAGTACGATATAATAGCTTCACAGATTAGCTCCCTAGAGAAGGTTCTAAGTACTAAAAATCAAGATGACTGTGAAGATATGAATAATTTGTTGAAAATTAAAAGCTTACCTATTGCTAGTAATTTTGATGTGGAAAAACTAAATTCAACTTTAAAAGTAAAAGCTGTAGATAAGGTGATGAATCACTACTATGGCTATTTAGATCAAACGAATATATACTTTAGCAATATTAATATATATAATTCTGAACTGAAAGAGCTGATACCATATTCTACTATTCTTTCAAGGGTTTGCACAAATTATGATAAACTATCATTAAATAAAAACTACGTTGAAGGAGATGATACATCTGTTGACAGATTGATTAGGCAAGTAAATGAAATAAATCTAAATAGCCTGAACTCTGGAGATTATTTTGCTAAAATAACTGCAAGCTTAAAAAAGTTTAATGCTAGTAGGTATTCTGCACAAACTCTTTTTGCTTCTGAATTAAGCTATGCTGATAAGTGCGACAATAAATTAGAATTCTTAACCACGCTTAATGAGTTTATTGACAGTGTCCAAGATTATAAAAACCTGATTGCTATGTACCAAATAGTTACGATTGGCAATGATAGTCAATTAACAAAAATTAAAGATGATTTAGTTGCTTCAGCGACCAGAACAAATGACCAAAGTATTTTAGATAATTTGCTAAAAATTTCTTTTTAAGTCTAAAAATATAAAATCTAAAAAAATAAACACTCAAAATGCATATGAAGTCTAAGCTTAGAAGAAACTACGACACTAATACTAATAACACTGGTAGTAAACTGGTTTTTGATAATATTTTCTTAAAAAGAAATGTTCTATACGGCTTGTGCCTTTTGTTTATAATTATTTTAATTGCGTATATATTTAGGTTGCAAATACTAACTGACCCTAAAAGTATCGGGCAAAGCTACACTCAAGAGCTTTTAAAGCCAGAAAAAGGGCAAATTTATATGCAAAATTATGCTCTTAATTCTCCCAAACCTTTAACAATATCAAATTATTCAACAAAAATAGTCATAAATCCTCTTGCTTTCAATAAGACTTTACAGACTAGTAAAATTGATATTGACGAATCTTACGCTGTTCTGGCTTCGCTACTTAATTTCCCTGTATCTCAAATCAAGCAAAAAATTCAAGACACTGTACTGAATAATGTAAGTGCGTATCAAATCTTATACCAAAACGTATCACCTGAGGTTTCTATAAAGCTCAAAAATATACTAAATACTAGCTTCTACAGAGGTGCGGATTATACTAAGTATAACATTTCTAATTGGTTAAGCTATGAAGATAATGAAAGTAGGGTTTATCCACAAAGTAATCTAGCAAGCCCTGTGATTGGATATGCATCTGAAGGCTACTGGTCTACGGAGGATATAGAGAAAGAAAAAAAATGCGAGGACCTAACCGATAAGAACAGGTTGTTTCAGTCAAGTGGTTACAAAGTCGGTTTATCTGGGTTAGAAGCTCAGTTTTGCTCTAAAATGTATGGTACCAATGGTTTAAGGGGTGTAAAAGAGGCGGTAGCTGGAGATAATATATACTTAACATTAGATTACAACTTACAAAAAGAAGCTGAAAGAATAAATGAATCTATAATAAAAGAAAATAGCAACTCAAAAGGCAAGCCTAAAAATGTAACTTCAATTGTCGTTGAAGTTAACAATCCAGATCCAGATAAAAATGGCAGAGTCGTCGCAATGGCTTCAAACCCAACTTTTAATCCCAACGAATACTCAAAAGAGTATGAAAATAACCCATCTGCATTTTTGAATTATGCTACAGACGTGCCGTACGAAGCTGGTTCGGTTTTAAAGCCGTTAATTGTTAGTACCCTACTAAATGAGTATTTTGTGGCAAAGAAAGAAAATCCAGCTGCAAACTGCTCAACTGATACTAGATTATGTGTTAGCCCAAACTGGGCATTCCAAGATACCTGTGGCGGCAAGCGCTATTCATCTGAGAGTATTTTGATTAAAAATTACAATAATAACTGTTTTGCTGGCATTCTGGGGTTAAAAGAGGTGCTAAGAGATTCAATTAACACTGGAATCGCAGAAATGAGCTTAAATATTAAGACCGAGAAATTAAGAGAGTACTATCTAAACAAATTCAATTTTGGCAGATTGACGAATATTCAGGCAAATAATGAGGCGATTGGTAATGTGCAGTCAATTCAAGAAAATAATGGATATAATATTAATAATGCATATTTTGGCTTTGGGCAGGGTTTTACTAATACGCCTATACAGCTAATTCAGTCTTACATTCCATTGGTTACTGGTGGTTTTGGCTATCCGTTGAAAATGATTGAGGACAATCAAGTGCCAAATTCAAGCTTAATTATTGACCCCGAGGCTGCCAAGTTAGTCAAAGGTTATATGGCTGCTACATCTTATGAAGGCTATAGGGGTACAGGGGCTAAGTTAGCCCTTGATGGTTATGGTAATGGCACCAAAACCGGCACTGCTCAAATTGCAAGATATGACACGCTGTACGGATCGGACAATAAGCCTTTATTAGACCAAGAAGGTAAAGAAAAAAAGCAGTGGTGCGGTTATGATTGTAATTCTGAAAAAGGCTTGTATGAGCATACTTTGATTGGCTTTGCTCCTTTTAATAATCCAAGATTTTTGGTATTAATCAAAGTCTCTGAGCCAAGACCATACGAATCTTCTTTGACCTCTGCTAACCAAGTTCTAAAGAAGCCATGGCAAGAGTTAATGCAATATACACTGGAGTATATGAAGATTGAAAAAGAGTACTAGTTGCAAAGCCTGTCTAATATCTTTTCAACAACCCCCAAGCTGAAGCCAAATACACCCATGACTCATGGGTGCTAGCTTTTTGTTTTTTCTGTTTCTAACCTGATTAGTTCTTTGGCCATAGGGTGGTCTGATTTATCTTGGGCATTGCTTAAATAAAATAGATCAATAATATTATCCTCATGAACAATCATGAGGATATATTTTGTACAAAATGTGACTGCAAAATTAAAGTTAAAAATGGACTTAATAAAGGACTACAAAGATACAAATGCAAAGGTTGTGGGTACAACTTTACATCCACGGCATGCCGTGGATATCCTCAGGAACTGAGGGATAAAGTAATTGAATGGTACCTAGAAGGATCTAGCCTACGATCAATATCTAGAATGTTCAAGATTAACATCGCTACTATAATTAACTGGGTAAGAAAATATGGATCTAAGGATAAAGTCCAGTTGGAAAAAAAATAACTATTATGATGACAAATGCGTAGCATTTGTAGAATTAGATGAAATGTGGAGCTATATTGGAACTAAAAAGAAGAAATGTTGGATTTGGATCGCTCATGATAGAGAAAGAAAAAGAGTTATAGATTTTGAATTAGGTTCAAGAGGTTACAAAACAGGTCTTAGACTTTGGGAAAGAATCAAAAAGATTAACGTAATAAAATTTGCAAGTGATGACTGGGCTGCTTATCAACAATTTATCCCAAAAGATAAGCATTTAATAGGTAAACAATACACAGAAAATATTGAAGGTTTTAACTCAAATTACAGACTATTCCTAAAGAGACTTAACCGAAGAACAAAATGTTATTCAAAATCAAAAGAGATGCTGAAAGCATCTCTTAATCTGGTTATTGACAAGTTTAATAGTATCTATTCTAGTTAAGCAATGCCTTATCTTGATAGGGTTTTCTTTTCATAGGTACAAAGTTGATATTTTTAGTCATTAATCCTAGTTTTAATTTTAGACCACTAAAACCTTTGTCTGCATAGATATCTATTGGTTCTTGGGTCGTTCCTCAACTAGCACCTAAAACTCATAACTGAGTTTTAGGGCTATTTTTTTATTGTATTCATGGATAAATAATCTAATACAAGCTTCATGTGTTATTTCACATCTAGAGTAAGACAAAGTCTTTCTTACTAATCTCCCTATTCTGTTTCTAATTGTAAGGTTAAACCTTTCAATCTTAGTGGTTAACCCTGTTTTCTTAGTTACTGATTCATGCTTGTACGTGGACAATACTTCATTGTAGGCTGGGTGTTGATCTGAATAAATTTGAGCTTCTTTGTAGCTTTTTGGGACTTTGTCCCAAAATAGCTTACAGTCAACAGAATCTCTTGAGCCTAAGTGATAGGCCACTATCTGCCTTGTTCTTTTGCAAAGGGCAAGCCATATCCACACTCTGTGGATTTTATTCTTCACAAAAGACCACATTTCATCTAGTTCTAATACATCGCCTTCGGCGAAAGGTATTATGTATTTTGTATGAGTAAATATATCTGCTAGTTTTTCTGATTTTTTTTTAGCCAAGACCTAAGTGTGTTATCAGATGTTCCATAAATTCTTGTTATACCCTCCATTGAAGATCTCTCCATATATGCTTTTATTATTTCTTCTTTTTTTTCTTCAGTGTATTTAGGTTTTAACACCAGTACACGAACTACTTTACAATCTTTGCATTTGTATCTTGTGTTACCATTTCTATTCCACCCACATTTGATGATGTTTGCAGAGCCGCAGGCTCTACAAACATGAACAGTTGCTATCATGATTAAAGCATAAAATAATATACATATTATTACAAATATGTATATGTGCTAGTTGAGGAACGACCGGTTCTTGGTATTTATTTAGATTGTTGGTGATACTAAAAAGTATCTTAGAGTCATTAACTTGAGCTGGAAAAACTTTGGTATATATTAATATGCCGTCTTGATTGGTTAAGCTAACTCTTTTAACACCTTTTACTTTCTTGTGACCATCATAACCTCTAACCTGAGGTAAGCAGGTATTCTTGATTGATTGTGTATCTACTACTAAGTAATCACTCTTACTAGCTAACTTGGTAATTATAGTTTTAAAAACTTCTAACTTAGACCATTTACAAAAGTGATAGTAAACAGATCTCCATATCTTACCCAAAGCACGCCACTGACAGCCAGTTCTAACTCTTTTAACCATTAGGTTAAAGAGTTCTATCGGAGAGTGTTTAAATGGTCTTGTCTTGACTTGTGGTAAAATTCCTAGTAAAAAGTTATATTGAGCGTTATTTAGTGTTGTCATAAACCCCTTAATAACTGCTCTTTATTTATTTGTAAATGTTGAAAAGATATTAGACAGGCTTGTAAAGAAATTTGACATTAATAAAAAAATGTGATTATTATTATAATTGTTCTTAAAGAATCAATTTTTAAGACGCTAGTAAAATTGGTAAAATAGTAAAAGGTCAAATCAAATGAAAGTTATCATTGGTTCATTAGTTACCCTAGTGTTATTCCTTGCTGTAAGCTCACTAAGTTTTATTGACGCTGGTTCAGTAGGAGTGGTGGATTTTTATGGCAATGTAGCTAAAGGCACGCTCGGTCCAGGTGTTCATTTAACTGTTCCAAATACTATTCATACTATTAACACTCGCTTAGTTCGTGAAGACATCAAACTTGATGTTAAAGCACGAAACGGTGTAAGCGTAACAGTAGACGCTCAGCCTATTTTCAGTATCAATCCTGAAAGTGCTGCTGAGCTATATAAAACTGTGAAACCTTTTGACACTGATAATGTGTCAAAAATTAAGCTAGAAAATGTGGTGCTGTCTGTGTCTAAGCGCGTCTTAGCTGAGGTATCACCAGATGAAATCAATGAAAATCAAGCCAAATTGACAGAAGAGATTGCAGAAGCTGCTCGTCTTCAATTGGCAAAAGATAATTCTTTGATTTTAGATCAGTTCACTATAACTGGCTTCTCTTTCCCAGAGACTATCCAAGATAGCATCAACCAAAAAGCTATTGCAACTCAAAACTTACAGCGTGCTGAGATAACCAAGCAGCAGGCTGTGATTGAGGCAGAGACCAATACTATTATTAGTAAGTCTTATACTCCAGAAGTCGCCCTGCGCGACGGTATTGCTGCTTGCCGTGAAACTGGTTCTTGTCTTTTGATGCCTTCTCCAGGTGGCTATGGATCAGGAATGATTTTAAATGCCAACAGAAAGTAACAAACTAACTAAATTAGTTTAGCTTAAGATAGGTTTAGCTTAAAAAAACTTAAACAGTTGCCTCACATATATAATACATATTGTGAGGTTTTTTCTTATGTCTTTTTCTTAAACCAGTTATACAATTTGTAGAAAAATACAAAATAGTTTATCCTTATGTCATATATATTACTTATGCAAAAAGGAAAGCAAACAAACGAAAGACAGTCGCAAGTATTAGAGATACTCACTGAAATTATGAATTATCATCAGAACTCAATTGACGGAGCTCTAAAACCTGAGGCTGTTTTTCAGGCTTTTGTTAGTAAATATATTTTTATTAATGATGGCAATCCAGAGGGTTACAAAGATATTGATGGCAAGGCAACAAAAGAATTTGAAAAAACTTTATTCTTTTCCCATATTTGTGCTTTTTTGAGGAATAAAAATGATAAGTCTTATCTAATAGATAATCAGATTTCATTAATGTTTCAAGTTTTGTCTATTTCATACAAATTTAACCATTTTGATCCTAGAATATATAACTATGTAAACTAATTTATTTGCTAATCTATTTGAGCTAAAATACCTAAGATTGACTTAGTTATTTTTTTTGAGCATTATGTTAGTATGAATTGGATTACATTTGATATAGAAACATATTCACCATCTAAGTCGGATAAGATAAATACTTCAGAGCTCAGGGCATCAGTAATTGGGGCTTATATATCTTGGATTGATGAGTATATAGCATTTCTTGAAGAAGACGCAAAGTATTTTTGTGAATTAATGAAAGAGGCTGACTTGATCGTTGGGTGGAATCACATTTGGTTTGATTTACCAGTGCTTCAAAAGTACTCTGATTATGATCTTAAAAATTTGCCTACTTATGATATTATGTTAGAAATGGAAAGTACAATTGGGTTCAAGCTTAAACTAGATAATGTATCAAAAGCCAACCTTGGGGAGCAAAAAACTGATACATACGAACAATTTAAGCATTATTACTGGAATCAAGAGTGGTACAAACTTATTGATTACTGTATGAATGACGTTAGGTTAACTAATCTAGTATTTTTGAAAGCGAAGAACAAAGAAACTATCTCATATTATGACTTGCACAACATCAGAACAACCACAGTGGCTCAGCCATCAATTGGTAAAAAAATATATGAGGAGTATATGGAGAGTTTTTTTTAGACTATCTTTAGCTTTTATTATTTTTTAATATTTAAGAAAAAACTACCACCAAGATTTAAGCAAGTATCTTCGCGTAAATTCTTACCTAACACACATTCTACACGAACCCTTGTTAACTCGAAGGGTTTTTTTAGGTCTTGTGCTTCAGAGTATGCCTTCGTACTGACCCCAAACTTGTAGCCAGACTCTTGCGCTGCTTTGATTACTTTTTCATCATATGCCCCTGTTGGGTATATAATTGTGTTTACTACTTTGCCTATAACACTCTCTAATATACTTTTTGATTCTTGTAGTTCATTTTTTAGGCTTACTGCGTTCAAAGTTGATAGGTTCTTGTGCGATACTGAGTGAGAGCTTATTTCCATTCCATGGTTACTAAAATCTTTGACTTGTAGCTTGCTGAGCCTACTAGGCTGGTCTAAAAAATTTGACACAATGGCAAAATTACCTATCATATTGTGCTTTAAGAGCAGATTGTAAGCAGTTGCATTATCAGCCCAGCCGTCATCAAATGTCAGAATAATTGGCTTTTCTGGCAGCGTTTGCTTTGATAGAAGGTAATTATTCAAGTCTTCAAATTTAATTGTTTGGTATCCGCTGTTTTTTATTAGCTCTAATTGAGTGTTTAAGACTGAGGGTGGAATTCTTAATCCATGAGATAAATTTGGGTTAGAATCATTGGTTGGGATATCAGAATAATTAGCTATTGAATGATACATTAGAATTGGTATTGCCTTATTATAATTAACAATTGGTAATGTTAGTGGGTCTTTGTTATCACTATCACTGTTATCGCCTTTACCAGTACTGTTAAACATGGTTGGTGTCTTAAGTGGTGCAGAGTTATTCACTGTGATTCCAATATTATCAATTAAAAATGAAGACAAAAATACTAGTAGTATCAAAACGTTAATGGAAATAAGTATTTTATTAATCATAAAATCATTTTATTTTTTACATATTTATTTTAAAATGTGCAAGAAATCTACAAGATACAACAAAATTTAAATTTAATATATAAGAATATTTTTCACGTAAAAACCTTTTATTTAAAAGCAAAGAGTGTTCACTTTCAAACTGCTACAGGAATAATTCCTTGACAAGAGTTAAAAATTTTTCTAATAATTAAGTATCAAGTCAGTGATAGAAATGGTTTTAAGCCTGAGAAACTTACCAAATCTAGATGTTGAAATTTAACAGTTGGAATCTCAAAAATAAATACGACAATATAACGTAACATCTTTTTTAGTTAAAAGTGTGACGGGTAAATTGTGTAAGTTCAAAAAATTTAATGAGAGTTTAAAACATAAGAGTATACAGAGGATGCCTTGGGTGTAATTGCCGATGAAGGACGTGACACACTGCGATAAGTGTAGGTAAGGGGTGTGTACCCGTTATAGCCTACTATTTCCGAATGGAGTAATCCGTTTTGATGAATAATCAATTCGAACTTGGGTAGTACCAAGAATTACGGTAACCCGCTGAAGTGAAACATCTCAGTAAGCGGAGGAAAAGAGACAGATATTGCTGATTCCCTTAGTAGTGGCGAGCGAAGGGGGAGTATGCCAAAAACTCACAAATTTGAATATTGGATTGCGGAATGTCTTCGGATATTTCAATTGAAGTTATTCACCCGGTTGGGGGCATAAATTTGTTAGAGGGTTGTGGGAGGTTTCGTTCAAGTCTAACCGCTTGAGAACAGGTCTACAAAGTTATAGTACAACAAAATAAACTGGAAAGTTTAACCATAGTGGGTGATAGTCCCGTATGTTACATATTATAGCTACCTGTTGGGAATTTTATCCCAAGTACAACTAGGACACCGAGGAGCCTAGTTGGAATCATCCGTGACTACGCGGAAAGGCTAAATACAATTACACACCGATAGTGAACTAGTACTGTGAAGGAAAGGTGAAAAGAACTCCGGGTAGGAGAATGAAATAGATCCTGAAACTGTATACTTACAATAAGTGGAAGCGGGTGTTTACATCCGTAACTACGTGCCTATTGAAGAATGATCTGACGAGTTAGCAATGTATGGCAAGGTTAAGGTTTATCGAAACTGGAGCCGATAGTGAAAGCGAGGGTTAACTGCCCGTTTAGTCGTACATTCTAGACCCGAAACCCAGTGAGCTACCCATGAGCAGGTTGAACCAACGGTAAGACGTTGGGAAGGACCGGACCGTTATGAGCTGCAAATCATTCGGATGACTTGTGGGTAGAGGAGAAATTCCAATCGAACTGGGTAATAGCTGGTTCTCGCTGAAATGCCTTTAGGGGCAGCCTCGAATAAGAGCTATGGGGGGGTAGAGCACTGAAAACATTTGGGGCCTTCGGGTACCCAATGTTAACAAACTCCAAATACCTCATTTGTGTTTTTCGGGAGTGAGACTGTGGGATCTAAGTTCCATATGTCTAGAGGAAAAGAGTCCAGACCGTCGTTTAAGGCCCCCAAATCTCAGCTATAGTGTAAAAGAGGTGGAATTACTTATACAACCAGGAGGTTGGCTTAGAAGCAGCCATCCTTTAAAGAAAGCGTAACAGCTCACTGGTCAAGTGATTCTGCGCTGACAATTTATGGGACTCAAGCTGAGTGCCGAAGACACGGATTCATACTTTTGTATGAGTGGTAAGCGAGCGTTGTAATGCCGCAGAAGCATAAGGGGTAACCCATTGTGGAGGAATTACAAGTGAGAATGTCAGAATAAGTAACAAATGATGCAAAGTGAAAAACTTTGCCACCGAAAACTCAAGGTTTCCAACGCCACGATTTTCGTCGTTGGGTTAGTCGGGCCTTAGGTCTGTTTCTAATGGAGCAGACTGATGGACACACGGTTAATATTCCGTGACCTGCTATTGATGCGATGGAGGGACGCATTTTGATAATTTTAGCGGTTTTTAGCTATTGCCGTTTCGATTTTAAGGATAGTACGTGTCAAATGCATGTACATACGTAAGTAATATCTTAGAATGAGATGAAGGTGAGAAATCATCAATTAGAATGAATCAGAGTGCCAAGAAAAGCTTCTAAGCTTAATCAATATTAGACCGTACCGCAAACCAACAAAGGTGAGTGAGGAGAGAATCCTAAGGTGAACGGGAGAACAAGAGGTTAGGGAACTCGGCAAAAAATCGGTCGTAACTTCGGGATAAGACCTGCCTGTCTAGTACAGGCTACAACAAAAGACTTTCAACTGACTGTTTAACAAAAACATAGGTCCGTGCTAAAGCCAAAAGCTGATGTATACGGGCTGATGCCTGGCCAGTGTCGGAAGGTTAACCTGAACCGCGCAAGCGTTTTAGCGAAGCCCCGATGAACGCCGGCAGTAACTATAACTGTCCTATGGTAGCGAAATTCCTTGGCACATAAGTAGTGTCCCGCACGAATGGCATAACAAGTTGAAAACTGTCCCAACCCTTGACCCGGTGAACTTACATAGGGAGTGAAGATGCTCTCTACCCGCACCTAGACGAAAAGACCCTATGAAGCTTTACTATAGGTTGTCATTGTTTTACATTTTTATTTGCTCAGGATAGCTGGGACGCTTTGAAACCATGGTTTTGGCCATGTGGAGCGATCAGTGAGATACCAGCCTGATACTAATGTGAAACTAACCCTAATGTAACTATTTGGGGAACAGTGGCTGCTGGGTAGTTTAACTGGGGCGGTTGCCTCCTAAAAGATAACGGAGGCGTCTAAAGGTTCGCTTAGCTAGGATGGAAATCTAGCCTCAAAGTATAAGAGCATAAGCGAGCTTAACTGTAAGACTGACAGGTCGAGCAGATGCGAAAGCAGAGTCTAGTGAACCGATGCGCCCGTGTGGAAGGCGCAAAGACCAACGGATAAAAGTTACTCTAGGGATAACAGGCTGATCTTACCCGAGCGTTCATAGCGACGGTAGGGTTTGGCACCTCGATGTCGGCTCGTCTCTTCCTGGGGGTGAAGTAGCTCCCAAGGGTTGTTCTGTTCGCACATTAAAGAGGCACGCGAGCTGGGTTCAAAACGTCGTGAGACAGTTTGGTCTCTATCTGGTGTGGGCGTGCGAGAATTGAAGGGTCGGAACTCTAGTACGAAAGGACCGAGTTCCATATACCTCTGGTGTACCGGCTGTATTGCTAAATGCACCGTCGGGTAGCTATGTATAGTTAAGATAACCGCTGAAAGCATCTAAGTGGGAAGCTGTCCTTAAGATAAGTTCTCGGTGAAACGCAAGTTTCTGAAGGATCGTTGAAGACTACGACGTCGATAGGTCATAGGTGTAAGAATGGCAACATTCTCAGCCAAGTGATACTAATCATCCGAATTTTAAACTCTATTAAGTTTTTTGTACTTAATAGTTTTTTAACACGCAATTTATTATTTAGTAATAAATTTATAAAATCAAAAAAAATCATTTATTTTTGTAGATTCCAACTGTTAGTTTTTAACAAACACAGTTTGATATAATAATCGACACCTTAATAGGTGTTTATTTTATATTTCTAACTTAGAAGCTTATCTTGCGCTTATTCCTGCTCAACTAATCTATAAATATTATCAACAGTTAAATCATCATTTATGTATACAACTTTTCTATCTTTTTTATATTCTAACTGTATATACCTGTTTTCCTCATAGTTACTAAGATCACCATCGACATCATCTCTTACTAAGCATTTACATTCTAGTATCTCAGTAAACATTGAACCAAGTTCAAAGAAATTCCCAAGTTTATCTAATTTCTTTTTTACAGATACATCCTGAGGGTAAAAATGGGCAAGGGTAAGGTAATCGCCCTTTATACTATCCACGACACAAACCATATCTAATGATAAGGTTCTATCTAGTCCAGAGGTAATGTCATTTAGCACAACAATATGCTCTGAATTAAGTCCGAATATAGTTGAGCACAGACTAAGTATCTGTTCTTGAGAAATAGATTTTTCGATAATCAAATCAAAAGGATAATCATTCTTATTAATCAACATATTAATTACTAATAATTATAACATGTATATAGATTATAGTAAAAAAAGTAATATTGTTGATAAACTTGTTTAAACATTTTTTGACAAAAAAGATAAACAATTATATGCATATAAGTAAATTATGTTATTAAATATTTCTCATGTGGGATTGCTATGCAATGATTACGATGAAACACTAAAGTTTTACACAGAAAAGCTCAATTTCAAAATACATATGGACAACCCAATGCCATCAATGGGTAAAGAAATGCGGTTTATTGCAATAGCTCCACAATCAAACAATCAAACAATGGTAACCTTGTACCTTGCAGTTGAAGCTACTACAAAAGAATGGTGGGTAACCAGGGAGGAGGTTATCCATTTTTGAATATCTTTACAGATGATATAGAAAAAGATGTTGCAGAGCTGAAATTAAAAGGTATTAAGACTCTATTTCCAATCAATAATCAGCCTTGGGGCAAGGATACAATGATAACAGATTTGTATGGCAACATGATATACATTATAGAGGAGCCAAAAAATTAATAACTAAAATTAATAACTAAAATAAATCACTTCAAAGGTGATTTATTTTTTTTGAAAATTCTACTCGCAGGTTTGCAGCTTAAGTTTGTGATTCAAAATTTATAGATTAAGCCTATGCTTTCTTTATTCTGCTTTTTCAAACTCTTGTTCAAAGGTTAGTAATTCCACATCAGATTTTTTGCCGTAGATGCATACTCCAAGAATATTGATTGATTCTATAGGCTTTTTAGAGTGTGCAAATTCTACATCATCATTACTAGAATTGCGCATATCTTCAGTAAAAACAGAGCATTCTAGGCCTAATTGCTCTGCTCTCATAATATAGTTAATTAATTTACTTCTATCTTTAGTTGTGTAATTAATGATGGCGTGCTGAATGTTCATTGGGATTAGAAACCCATCTTTTGATTCAGAATTTGGAACATCAATCAAATCTTTTCCAACTCTTGCTGCAAATGCTGCTGCTAGGTGCGAGCATGCATTGAATTTAGACCACATTGGAATTTCTGGTAAATCTAGAATTACTGAATGAGCAACCATAGTTCTTTTTTTACTAAGTGCTTTTTCTATTCTTTTGACGTATGGGAATGTCGAACATTCTTTGATATGCTTACCTAACAGAAATGATAAGAATCTTTCGGAGGTTCCAAAGCCTGACATAGGTGGCATTCCTAACTCCATAGCTTTTATATAATCATCATCTTGGAATTGTGCTTCTTCGTTCCCAGCGTCCCTTGCTGCTTGCTGCTCGCTGAATCTTGAGAGTTGATCTATAGGATCATTAAGTTCTGAAAAGGCTTTTCCTAACTCTGCTTTGCCTGCAACAATTTGCCAGCGTTGAGTCAAGTGCTGTTCTGAAGGATCACGCTTTGCTAATGGCTCTAATTCTACTGGTGGTAAAATTAAAAAGAATGGATTTATTGTATTCACTCTAGCTTTTTTCCATAGTTTATCTAGCAAAGTAGCTATACCGTCTTCAGTTTTTACATCTTCAATTCCATTTTCACTGCACATTTGAACAAGCTCTTCAGCTGTTTTTTGTTCAGTATCAATTTTACCTTGACTAAAATATCTTACAGCATCAAAATATTTAATTTTTGGCCAGCCCCCTTCTAATTCCCAATCATTTTTCTCAGCTTCTTCTTTGCTGCACCATTCACCCCAATTGATTGAAGTTCCATAGTAATCTACTTGAGTATAATCACCTAAAACTTCTTTAACAATTCTTTGGTAAACTCTTTTGACAAAAGCTCCAGCCCAATTGTAATCGGTGTAAGCAGAGTACCATTCTATCTGGGAATATTCTTGAAGATGTTGTGGCGATGAAGATTCATTACGAAATATTCTACCAATTTCATATACCCTTTCAAAACCTCCTGCAATTAATCTTTTGAGTGGAAGTTCCAGTGAAATTCTAAGATACATATCTTGATCTAGCTCGTTATAAAAAGTTGTAAATGGCTTTGCTTCAGCACCTCCAGGTGTATGCTCAAAAATAGGATTATCAACCGATGTAAAACCTTCTTTTTCCATTTCTTCTCGCCAGATACTCCAATATTTTGCTTTTAACCTAACTACATCTCTAACGGACAAACCTTTATCATCTTTAGTGTTCATTTTGTAATCCACTACGCGATTTGTATACCTTTCTTCAAGGTTGCTATAATCTAATTCATCAGGCAAAGGTCTTAGCGTTTTAGTAAGTATTGTTATGGTACTCACCATCATTGATTTTTGACCTCTGAGAGATAGCTCTAATTTTCCAGCTACTTGAATATAATCACCCTCATCTAGCGTAGTTTTAGCATCTTCAAAGGAAAAAGATTCGTAATTAGATTTTTCTGGTAAAACATCTTTTTTCAGAATTAATTGAAAGCCCTCTGGCAAAGATTCATCTTCAAGGATATAAAAAGCTATTTTACCACTCATTCTAATGGTTTTTATTCTACCAGCTAGTTTGGTTTCGCCTGTGGGTAATGTTGTGCTAAAGAGATTATCCAGATCCGATAGTTTATAGTCTCTAAAAGATTCAACTGCGAATGGTTCTTGGTTGAAAGACTTTATGACTTCAATTTTTTCTATTCGCAATTGACGCTGGTAGTCTATGGATGACGACGAGACTTTGCTGGTTGTGGTTTCGAGTGGTTGTGGCATATAATTATACTTTTATACTTTATATTTGGTTGTTTTTATATTCCAATAATTAACTTTTTTATTGATTTGGTCAACATTAAAGCTTTATTTAGAGACTTATAAACTAGAGATAAGCTAGAGATAAATTGAGCGTAATTGAGCTTGAATTCATGTCTTTTTAGTTGACAGTATGATAGTTTATTAATATAATTTTGGTTGATGTCTTCATTTTCCTTTGTGCGAAAATTAAACCTAAAGAGTATACTGTTTGCAGGGTTTGTTTTTTTTTATGTTATTAATGTTATGCAGCTGTTTGTTGTGCATCAAAATAGCGTAAAACTAGACAGAATGGTTCAAGAAGAGTTTGCAAGAATAGATTCCAAATATATTCAACAGCAATTAGAAAGTGAAGAAAACAAAGAATATTTTTTGAAATCGAGACTATACAAAAAAACTGATGAAATAGTAATTGATACTTCAACGGTTGAAGACAAAGACAAAAAGCCTTTTAAGAATCAATACTATCAGTTTTATAATAAAGTGAATAAAAAAAACTGGGAGATATGGTATGATTGTTACTTAGGGGACTACAAAAGAGAAAACAAATGTTTTTAATATGGAGCTAATTCTGCTGCTTGGTTGTACTTCTTCTGGCAAATCAGAAATGGCAGTAGAACTAGCTAAAAAAATGCCCAAATCAATAATTATAAGCTGTGATTCAAGGCAGGTATATAAAGGTCTTGATTTGTTGTCTGGAAAAGTTGAAGGCACTATAACTAAAAGCAAATACCTTAATGGTAATTGTTATTTGTATTCTGGTGTAGAGCATTTTATGATTGATTTAGTTGATATTGATACTGTTTACAGCTTGGAAATGTATATACAAGGCTTTATTAATTTAATGAGTAATTTAAGCGGCATAGACTATGTAATTTTGACCGGTGGCACTGGTTTATACGCTAGAGCTATATATGAAGAATACAATGTAATGCCTAGAAAACCCAATGAAGAACTAGAAAACCAAAGGCTAAATCAATATACTTTGCAAGAGTTACAGTCTAAGTTAGATAAAGATAAGTTTAATAATTCTGATTGGAATAACAAAATACGCCTGATAAACAGATTAAGTACTATTTTAGACTCAGAAGATGCAGGTTCAGATTCAGAGATTAAAAGACATGATTATCCTTGCTTTGTTAAAAAAACAAAATATATCATTGCTGTAAACAGGGAAAATATAGCTCAAAAAGTTCATGACAGAATAGTGTCTCGGATTGGCAGTGGTATGATTCATGAATTGGAACAGCATTTAAAGCTTAATTCCTATGATAGAATGTTGGGTTTAGGATTGGAATCAAGATTTTGCTCATACTATCTACTTGGTTTTTTGACAAAAGATGAGTTAATTAACGTCCTAAGCAATAAAACAATGCAATATGTAAAGCGCCAAATGACTTGGTTGAACAAAGAGAAAGATGCTATTTGGATCAGTGACTTGTCTGAAATAAAAACACTCAACTAATAAATTTTGGTCAAAAATGAACATATAATTATTGACAAATATGGTGAAACTGGTTATTGTTGCAAACAACACAGTAGTAATTTTGCATGATAAAAAAATAAAACTAAAGATTTAAAAAAATATGCCAAACGAAAGAAAAACAGAAATTATAACAAGGAATCATTTTAACAAATACATTAGTCAAATAATTATTGAGGAGCAACAAAGTGATAATCCAAAAATTGCAAAACTGCTTAAAACAGCCTCAAAGTCTGGAAGTGGTGGAGGTTATCCAGAGTTTATAATTCAGCTTAAAGATAACTTTGACTTAATTATTGTTATTGAATGCAAAGCAAATCCAACAAAACATGTATCTGAAAACAGAGATAATCCCAAAGAATTTGCAGTTGACGGTGCTTTGCTTTATAGCTCATACTTGTCCAAAGATTTTGATGTGCTATCAATTGCTGTAAGCGGAGAAACTGAAAAAGAAATTAAAATTAGCCATTTCTTACAATTACAGGGTGAGAAAAAAGTAATTGATGCCGATAATAAGTATGGTAATAAACTATTAAGCATTGATGATTATCTAAGCGGGTATATAAAAAGTCCTGAAAAATTTAGGCAGGACTATAATAAACTGTTATCTTTCTCAAAAGTATTGAATGAAAAACTACATGGCTATAAAGTTGTAGAGAGTGATAGGGGGTTATTAATAAGCTGTATTTTGATTGCACTTGAAAATCAGAGCTTCAAGCAAACCTATAAAAACAATGATTATAAGGATCCAGAAAAAATATCACAATTTCTTGTTAGTACTACAAGTAATGAATTTGATAAGGCTGTTGAAGAGTTGCAGTCAAGTAAAAGGTTAGAACAAAAAGCTAAATACAAGCTAGTTACAGATCGTTTCGGATTCATTAAAACTGATACAAGTCTATCAACAAAAATGTCAGATCACAAGCCCACAATTCCAGTGTTAACAGACATTATTGAAGAGATTGAGATTAATGTTCAAGATTTTATAAAGACTCACGAATATTTTGATGTTTTAGGTCAGCTATATATTGAGTTTCTAAGATACGCTAATAGTGACAAAGGTCTAGGGATTGTGTTGACCCCGCCTCATATTACTGAATTTATGGCAGAGCTTGGAGAAGTCAACAAGGATTCTGTGGTTTTTGACAACTGCGCAGGTACAGGAGGATTTTTAGTATCAGCAATGAATTTGATGATCAGAGATGCAAAAAGTGATCTAGAAAAGATTCAAAATATCAAACAAAGACAATTAATTGGGGTGGAATTTCAGGCTCATATTTTTGCCCTTGCTTGTTCTAATATGTTCATTCACCAAGATGGAAAAAGTAATATTCTAAAAGGTTCATGCTTTGACGTGGATATTATAAAAGAAGTAAAGTTAATGAAACCTAATGTAGGGCTTCTGAACCCACCTTACAAAGCGGATAAAAAGAAAGATACGGATGAGTACGAATTTATCTTAAATAATCTTGATTGTCTTGATCAGGGAGGAAAGTGTGTAGCAATCGTACCTATGCAATGTGGGCTGGCTCAAAGTGGAAAAGTACTTGAATTTAAACGCAAAATAATGGATCTTCACACACTTGAAGCAGTGTTTAGTATGCCTGATGAACTATTTTTTAATTCTAAAGTAGGAGTAGTCAGTTGTATTATGGTATTTACTGCCAAAAGACCTCATCCTATAAACAAAAAGACTTACTTTGGCTATTATAAGAATGACGGCTTTGTTAAGCGAAAAACCAAAGGCAGGATTGATTTATTTAACACTTGGGAGAAAACCAAGCAAGAGTGGATTGATAATTACCAAAACAAAGAAAATATAGCCGGGATAAGTGTGAATAAAAGAGTTTTACCTGAGGACGAATGGTGTGCCGAGGGTTATATGGAGACGAATTATGACAAATTGTCTCAAGATAATTTTATTAACTCAATCAAAGATTTTGTATTTTTTAAAGAGCTTTATTTGAATAATTAGCTTATGAAATTAGTAAAAATAAGTGATTTGTTTGAGGTTAAATATGGAATAAATCTTGAATTAGTGCATCTTGAAGAATGCAAAAAAAATGATCCTGATTCAATTAATTTTGTATCCAGAACAGAAAAAAACAACGGAATATCAGCATATGTTGAAAGAGTTATCGACTTAGAACCAAATCCAGAAAATACAATTAGCGTTGCTGGTGGCGGATCAGTTTTGGCGACATTTTATCACACTGAAGAGTATTATAGTGGGAGAGACATTTATATTTTAATTCCAAAAAAAGAATATACCGAAGAAGAAATGTTATTTTATGCTTATTGTATCCGCCAAAATAAATACCGTTATTCATATGGGAGACAAGCCAATAAAACTCTTAAAAATATTGAGATTCCAGAATCAATACCAGTAGAATGGCAAGAGCTGAGTATTGATAAAATTAATACTTTGAAAAGTGAGTCAGTTATTGATAAGAAAATGTTGTTGAATGTTTCTGAGTGGAAAGAGTTTATGATCAAAGATATATTTGATATTTCTGGAAGCAAGACAACTTCAATTCATGATCTAGAGGATTATGGGATAGGGAAATATCCATTTGTTACTACACAAGCAACCAATAATGGAGTAGATGGTTTTTATGATTTTCACACAGAATCAGGGAATGTATTAACTGTTGATAGTGCAGTATTAGGTTTTTGTACTTATCAACAGATGCCATTCACAGCCAGTGATCATGTTGAAATACTTTCGCCTAAATTTTTATTGAACAAATATATTGCATTGTTTCTAACAACAATTTTCAACAAAGAACAGTATCGTTATAACTACGGTAGAAAAGCGAGTCAGACAAGATTAAAAGAGCGATCAATCAAATTACCTGCAACTAATCAAGATGAGCCAGATTGGCAATTTATGGAAGATTATATAAAAACCCTACCTTACAGTCGATCGATATAATTCATAGTTCATTACAGTTGGTATTTGAACTCAAGTACCTGCACTTGACTAAAACAGCATGTTTTGATTAACTAACGATAGAGCACTATGTCTCATTATTTAATTGCAAAAAGCTCTGTTGTACAACAACAACTTAGAACCGACATCCCAGCTTTCTCCTCTGGCTCTGTTGTGGAAGTTTTTTATAAAATTGTAGAAGGAAATAAGGAGAGAATTCAATCCTATAAAGGAATTTGTACGTCCAAAAAGCACGGCTCTAAGTCATTAGACGGTACTTTTACTGTACTAAAAGTTGCTTCTGGTAGTATTAAGGTGAAAAGAACGTTTCCAATTCACTCACCATTAATAGACAAAATTGTAGTTCACACTAATAATAGAGCTAGAAGATCTAAGCTGTATTATCTTGAAAATGTTAAGGAACCAATCAAGGCAGTAAGAACTAAAGCAGTCAAGGCCTTAAAACCTAAAGCTGTTGAAGCAAAATAATAGCCATCTATGCAAAATCTTACATTGCAGTACTATCACAAAACAAATACATTACTTTTTTTACTTTTAATTGTTGCTTACGCAGCTGTTGAATTAGAGCAGTTAAGAGCGCTATTTATTGCTACTTCAACTATTGGGTTGGTAATAAGTGTGCTTGCTAGTCTTAACTATCTATCTGAAAAAGCATCTCTTGTTTCAATATTCCTTACATTCACTTTTTTGGCCTATCTTTCACGAGTTATACCAATAAATTTTTGGCTTATGAATTTGACTCAAATAGTATTTATTTTTAGCCTGACTGCAATGTTCTTCACACAATTTAACTTTTTAAAAAAAGACTAAAAAAAATTATGATCTACGTATCACGTCAAGAGGGTGATTCTACTACAAAAGTTGTTTCTAAGTTTATGAAAAGATCTAAGAAAGCAAATGTTGTAGCAAGAGCTCGTAAAACTAAACACTTTACAAAAGCTATTTCACACCTTAAGAAGAAAACAAAAGCAATGAACTCTGCATCTTACGCTGAAAAGCAAAAGACAGTTTTCTAAAAATAACACCTAACTTTTGAGTTGGGTGTTATTTTTGTTGATTATTTTGTTGATTAAAATAAGAATTTAGTTTGTCTTGTTTCAATGTCTTTGGTTATCTCTTCTAGAGGTGTTCCATATTTTTCAGCATTTAGCTGTAGGAGTAGCTTTTTGCGCTCAGGGCTTATGGCTGATGAGTATGGTCTTGGTGCTAAATTAAATGGTTTAGATATTTGCCCATTAATTAGTATTGTAGAGTTGCAAGTGAATCTTTCAGGGTTCATAATGTCTGGGATTGATAATGTTGGTTCAAAGTTTTTGATTAGTAAATCAGCGTCCTCTGGTGAGCAGCGATAAATGAATTTAGATCCAGTGTTGGCCATCAACGACTCTTTTATTCTATCATCTCCTTTTACGATTACTTGTTTGACGAATTGATGGGCCAGACAAAAACCTACTTTGTATTTTCTGATCTCTTCAAGTGCTTTTGGAATAGCATCAAACAAAAAGTTTTGCATTTCATCTATATACACGAAGAAAGGAACTCGCTCAGATGCTAATATCTCAGTCACTGTACCATCCTCATTGTATTTAACACCATCATTTCTTCCCATACCTGCAAGGAGTATCTGCCCTATAATTACCATACCAAGCAAGAATCCAGATGTTTCTCCTATAAGTCCTTTTTCCAGCTTAACCAAAACAATTTTTTTATTGTCCATAGCTGTTCTAAAATTAATTGAAGATTTGTTTTGGCCTATCATAGGTCTTATAAAATCATTTTGAACAAAAGGCGCAAGTTTTGATGTGATATATGGGACCATATTCTCTAAGCTAGCATCTCCACCAGCAGCGCTTGCCTGCTTTTCCCAAAAGTCAACAACCTCTTGCTCTTTACACATTGCGAGCTTAAAATTACGATAATCCTCATCAATTAAAACTTTGTTAATCTCTAAAAGGGTGTTCCCAGACTCAGGATGAGCCATTACAAGCTTCATTGAGTTTTTCATGTACTGTTCAAACATTGGTCCTCCAGTTGCCTTTAAATCATACAATTTATCCCAAATGTCAAATAATGTGTCAATCACCAATGTTCTTTGAGATGGTTTTCTACGATCGTATTCTAGCATGTTTAGACCTAATGGTTTGTCCACTTGTGATGGCGCAAAAATTATAACATCATTGAGCCTATGTGCAGGCATTCTTAATAGAAGATCGTCTACTAGCTCCCCGTGAGGATCAACAACGCAACAGCCATTACCTATTTCCAAATCTCCTAGTATCATGTTACCCATCAAGACTGATTTACCAGATCCTGAACCCCCTAAGACATAAGCATGTCTAAACCTATCCTCAGTGTTCATGTAGACTTCTTTTTTTTCATTACCACTTTTTGCATCTCCTATAAAAACCGAATCACTAGTCTTTGCTGGTAGATTGATAGGTAGTTGAGGCTTGAAAGACGTCAAAAAATTGATTGATTGATTGGATATCAAGTGGTTTGGAAGATGCCACAGTGAGCAGGCTTCTTCAGTGTTGATGATGCGTGCAGTTTTTGGGTTAAGAGATCTAAGAAGGAAGTTATCTATGACTTTTTGTGAATTAGTAGTTGATTTAGTTAAGTTATTAAATGGTCTGATGTCAAAAATTTGCAATGCAGGTTGAAAAGACTTGATTATTTTTTCAGATTCATTAGGATCATTGGAGCTTGCCATGACTCTTACATTAAACAAAAACCCAGGCTGCGATGCTTTCTCTTCTAGTTTTTTAATAATGTCAGTCTGTTGAGGTGTTAACTGTATTGCTTGTTTTTTACCCGAATAATCAATTTTTCGTTCATCGCCTTTTAGTTCTTCTTCTTTTTTCTGGTTAGGGGGTGTTAAAATAGAGAATAAAATTTTAAAAAAAGATTTGAAGAAACCTGTCTTTGGATACAGCACTTCTTCTGGGTTATGGCCTTGTTGTATCTTTAGGGCTAGCTTTCTAGATGCATTTTGCCATTTTGACTTCACTGGAGACAGCGTTAATTGAAAAACTATTGTGTCATCTTTGCTTATTCCTGACATTGCATTTGTAATAACATTGACTGGCTCAGATTCCATACCTCTAAAAGTCCTAAATGGCATAAACTGAATTTTTTCAGTGAGGTATTCTTCTGCGTAGGTGTATTTGTTTTGATTTATAACGTCAGGCTTATATATTTTGCTTATTTGACACCTAGGGTAAGCTGCTACAATTTGCTTTTCTAGTGATGAGACAGCCTTTTCAGGCGAGACCAGCCAAAAACTAATTTTACCATTTTTATTGACAATCTCAAAGCTATAAGAATCTCGTCCAAAGAAAAAGGCTGCTAATGGAGATGTGGTATAGCTAGTCAATGTCCTGAACAATTGCTCTCCCTGGGCAATAGTCTCCTTATCGTCTTTTTTTGAAGTACCGTCTCTTTGTGATCTTTCGTATGTTTGTTCTGGTACTTGGATCTCTAAAAATACTAGTTTTTGAAATTTCTTTATTTTTTCCTTCTTGTTAAGAATTATTTTAATAGTAAATACAGCAATGACAGTAAATATTATTAAACCTACAAAAAGCCCCAAAAACAAGAACAAATAGTTAAGGAATTCCAATGCACCGCCAGCTAGGTTTGTTGTGCTTGTTGTGTCAGTTCCGAACATAATATTATGTTACAAGGATGCTTCATTTTAGCCATATGGTCAAACCTAGTTAAATTTTTGCTCTAAACTTGCCTAAATACTCTTGATGTACTTGATCACTTCTAGATCCGTTGGCTTGCCCTTTAGATCAATCTCTTTATCTGGATTTATTCCAATTTTGTTAATTTTGTAGCCATCAGGAGAGGTCCACTCAGCTATAGTGAGTTTTATTGTATCTCCAGAGTCTAACTCTATTAGCTGCTGCACAACCCCTTTACCAAAAGTTTTCTTACCAACTAGAATTGCATTTGCCTTCTCTTTTAGTGAGATCATAGCTATTTCTGAAGCTGAAGCGGTGTTACCATCACCCAAAATAATCAATTTTTTGTTGCTAAATATTGGGTCTCTTGGAGTGTATGATTTTTTCTGGTCATTTTTCAGAATTTCTGTTACCGCATGGGTGCCTTTAGGTGTAAAGGCCCCAATAAGCTCTATTGCTGAGTCTAGGCTGCCTCCACCGTTTGACCTAAGATCTATCAAAACAGTGTCTATACTAGGGTCATTTCTAATATTTTCCGTCTTTTTAACAAATTCTTCGTACAAATTCATTGAAAATGATTGAATGCTAATAACACCAATGTTATCAACCTTGGTTGACTCTATATTTGGGATTTCAACTTTTTTCCTTGTAATTTCTTTTTCTATAGTAGTTTCTGCTTGCTTGATAGATAATTTTACTTTCGTACCTTCTTCTCCTCGTATTTTTTTACTAACTTCATCGGTCTTTAAATTACTAGTTGTCTCACCATTTACTGATAAAATTTTATCTCCCTCCAATATCCCGCTGGCTTGCGCTGGGGTGCCTTCAAATACCTTTGTTACCGAGATTGTAGTGTTGCTTTCATCTATTTTTGTCTGCTCTATGGCTATACCGACCCCTGTGTAGGTATTATTTATTGTATTAATAAATTTTTCATATTCTGCTTTTGTAAAATATGTTGAATACTCGTCTCCAAGAGATTCAATCGCTTCTTTGCAGTTTTGGGGAGTTTTATCTTTTGGTATAGGATTTATTGACTTAGTATTAATTATACTAAGACAGTCATTATTTCTGTTGAGTAATGTTTTAACAGACTTGGTTCCAAATCTATTGGTAAGCAAAACAATTGATGCTGTCCCAAGAAGTAAAAAAATTAATGTTAAAAAAACAACCGTGATAGTTATTGCTAAACTTGAGCCTTTTACTCCGCTTTTAATGCCAGTACTTTCATTATTAGCAGTATTATTAGTATTAGCGCCAGTATTGCTGGTAGTATCATTGTTTTGTTGGATATTCATAAATGTGTAGATAAATTTTGATTTATTTTATTAATGTATTGCTAACTTTGATTCAAGATTTTAATACAGTCAAATTTATTCAGCATGTGCATATTTGGCTGATCTTGCTCATTTGTTGACAATTAAGGTGGTTTAGACAATAATATAATTATAATTATGATTTAATATATGCTGAAACTATAAAACTAATAGTTTACGGGATATTATCTTTTCTGATAGCTTTTTGGTGGGCGCCAGCATTAATAAAATTGCTTATTTGGCTGCGCTTTTGGAAGAAAAAATCAAGAACAACCGCATCAGATGGATCTCTCCTCACTGTAACTTCTCAATTCTACAAAGAGAATGAAATAGATAAAAAAATCCCTAGAGCAGGGGGTTATTAATTTGGTTAACTGCAATCTTCTTTGCTTTGTTTTTTTGGATATTCCTTAAGCTGGATCCGGATAATCAAACTTTTCAGTACTTGAATTTTATTGACCGTAGAACAACTTGGATACCTCTTGGTGCTTTGGTTTTTTCTGCGATATTAGGTTTTATTGATGACACTATGGTTACTATGGAGGGCGGTGGTAACTATCAGGCTGGAGGGCTAAAGCTCAGGCAAAGGGTTATAGTCATAAACTATCATGAGCCTTTTAATTGGTGTTTGGCTGCACTTTAAACTTACTGATAAAGGTGTAATTTTTTACATAAAGTCCTGTTACCTGTGTGGAATGGCTCATATTCTTCTTGGTTTAAATTTGATTTAGCTATTATTTCACCTGCTTTTAAAATACCTTGGGTGAATATGCTTGTTCCTGCTGGTTGGGCTCTTATTCCGTTTACAATAATCGTTGTTTTGTCAGCCTGGGGAGGCTCAGTTATTGATGGTTTTGATGGTCTGTATGCTGGCTGTATTATACCAATGTACCTTGCTTTTGCAGGGATAGCTGTTAATGAAGGGCAGTATTAAAATAGCCTCTTTGCTGGTAGTTATAATTGGTGCGACCTTGGCTTATTTATGGTACAATATTAGTCCTGCTAAGTTTCATATGGGCGATTACTGGCTCAACTTCCTTGCTTGTAACAATCGCGGTTGTCGCAATTCTATTAAATAGGGTATAACTTATTACCGGATAGCAGGTATAATGTTCTATTTGACCGCTGGTTCTAACATAATTCAACTGACGTCAAAAAAGCTATTTAACGTAAAGTATTTCTTGCAGCACCTCTTCATCATCACTTTGAAGCTATGGGAGCAACAAGGGAATCAGTTACTATCAAATACTGGTTAATCTCTATTATTTGCTCAATGATTGCGCTTGTGTTAGGCTTAGTTATAAAATAAATATAAAATAAAAACCATAAACCTAAATCAGAAAGCTAAGTACAAAATCGAAAGAGCTAAAAACAACCTAAAAACAACTAAAAAATAATATAAAAATATCTTATGAACTTGAAAACTTTGAAAACGATGATTCAATCTGGTCTTCGCCGGCCTTTCCTCAAAAAACAAATCCTGATGAGGACATTATACTTTTAGTCAGGCAAGATATTGCTGTTTTAATCATCAGATTAATTGCAACTTTGTTTGTCTTTTTATTCCTGTTGCTTATAAAATTTTTATCTACGATTGTGCTTGGTCAAGACAATGACATTATTCTTAAGTTTATTGATTTTTTTGTTGGCTTAGGGTCGTTTATCCTTTTACTCGCTTTTTTGAGGTATTTTCATAATTTTTACTTATCACTACAGCTTGTTACAACTGACAGAGTGATTGACATTGACCAAAAAGGAATATTTAGAAGAGAGGTTAACGAGCTAGCTATAGGCAACATTCAAGATGTTACCTATAAGCAGAATGGATTTTTACCTTCTCTTTTAGGCTATGGAGAGGTGATTATCAAAACTTCATCTATAGAAATTGGATCAACTAATGATAACACTGTTGGTGGTTTTGTATTTGAAAACTGTCCCGAGCCAGCAAAGGTTTCTGGTATACTTTCTGATCTTTATCATCAAAAACACATTTCTGAAACAAAAAGAGATGCTATAACTTCAGCAGAAGAATTGAGAAAAGTCTTAGAAGGGGTTGGTAGTAGTAGTCTAAAGAATCAGGATCCATCTGTTCAATCCTCTTCTAGCTCATTAGATACACACAACTCTAATGGTGATTCTATAATATTTTAATATAATATTTCACAGTTTACCCCAGCCGTAGGGGTTTTTATAGTATGCATGATAAAACTGAGGATAAAACTGTTATTGAGCTAGTGTCATGTTGATACATTTTTTAGCTAATACCAGATAAATGATAACAAATAAATCACCTTTAGGGTGATTATATATGATCGAAAAGCTGGCCTACTTTCCCCGGAATCTGCATTCCAGTATCATCAGCGGAAATTTGTTTTACATATCTGTTCGGAATGGGAAGAAGTAGTTCCAAATCCCTTGAAGCTTTTACTCTTATACTATGAAAAGTTTTTGAAGTTTTGTCAAGAACAAACAAATGGTAACTACCATTTTGCATGATTTAGATCAACAAAAACTAGGAAAAATTAAGGATGAAAAAAAGTTTTTTTATGCGTTTTTTATGCGTTTTTTATATCTTTTTTGCATGTAATATTAAGACTATTAACGCATTATTGATTAACAAATTCACTAACAGACCACAGTAATGGAATTTGGTAACCATTTTTATTGGCATAATTGAACAAAAAAGAATCCAAAAGGGTGGAGGAGCTATCCTCTTCAGTAGTGCCAGACATAATTGAGTTAAAAACATTGACGATCCTGCCATCTCTAATCTGTTGAACAAAAAAAGATCCAATAATCTCGCCATCTTCATGACTTTGATATACAAGATTGATAAGATCAATGTCTTCTGCTACTTTTAGTACTATTTTTTGCTTTTCACCGATGTCTTGCAATATCTCAAGTTTATTACGATAAAATGCAGCATGCTCAAAGTTGTTGTTTTGTATAAACTCATTAATTTTAGATTTTAATTCCTCCTGAGCAACTTTTGTACGACCGTTTAGAATTGATAAAACAAGCTTGTTACGTGCTATGTAAGCCTCTTTTCCCTCCAATCCCGCACATATACCATTACATTGCTTTATTGAGCAGTATTGGCAGGCTTTAAGAGATGGGTATCTTTCTTGGCAATATGGGAAGATAGTTCTAATTATTTTCATCACTTCCGTGATCTGGCGAGTGTTGGTAAAAGGGCCATAGTAATCACTAGACTGATTTTCTTTTTTACGAACCATAAAAAACCCAGGTATAGGGTCATTTTTAGTATATTCAATGAATAAGTAGCTCTTGTCGTCTTTCAGAAGTACATTATACTTTGGTTGAAGATTATTGATCAGATTAGCTTCTAAGATTAGCGATTCTTTTTCTGTGGCGACTTGCGTATATTCAATACTATCAATCAGCGAAATCATCAATGTGATTCTTTGATTATGAGACTTAGAATTTTGAAAATATGAAGTAACTCTCTTTTTTAGGTTTTTTGCTTTGCCAATATAAAGCAAGTTCTTCTTATTATCATAGTACCTGTAAACCCCAGGAGTTGAAGGTAATGATTCTAGAATGGGTTTAAAATTAGGCATATTTTGAATTAAATTGAAATTTAACTGTGGTTATTTTTTAGTGTCCATTTTAGTATCCATATACAAAAGACTGATTAAGACAGATTGGTACTCACTAGCACCGATAACAACTTTACTATTTTGTGAGCTTTTTTTAACTAATTTAGATGCCTTTGTAGCTCTAATTATGGGCTTCTCTTCTTCTTTTAGCTTATATGTTTTAACCGATTCTTTAGCAGGAATATCACTAGAAGAAATGTCATTAGAGCTATTTATTCCTTTTGCAGGTACTTCTAACTTTGGCTTCTGTTCTTCAATTTTGCTTTCAGCAAGGGCTTTTTCTATCACTTCTATTCTAGTTTCTTTTGTGTTGATCTCATTTTCAACAACCTGGCTAGGTATAATGTCAATTTTTTGCCCACCAAACAATTCATCTTCATCAAAAGACTCGGCTGTGTTAAGCGTGCGATCCAATGAACCATCGCTGCTAGCAACTGATGAGCCAAAAAGGTCATCTTCAAGACTTGGTAACTTGGTAAAAAAAAGATTAGGATCTAGGCCTGACTTTGTTGTTTCAAGTGATTTTAAATGTTTAAGCTTGTCTAAAGCTGATAAAGAATCATTATCCATGGTGTAATTTTACCCCTTTGTAATCATGATGTCAATTGGGTGCTGCCTTTTGGCTAAGCTATAATCCCAGCAAGTACTAAAAGGTCATCCTCATAGCACACAAAACTCTGACCGCTAGCAATGCTTGATGGAGTGTTCAAAAGAACAATGTAGCCTGTCTTAATTCGCTTAAGTCTACAGTCAATTGAGATTTGATTATACCTTGTAATACAGTTATAAGTCTTTTGCTCGCTAACTTCTATGAATTGGTTGATGCCTTGTATTTCAAAGCTGCTAACATTGATACTGCCCTTAACACTATTATGTACTACGTAAACCAAATTAGATTTGACATCAATTCTAGAGACATACCAAGGGCCACCACTTAAGTACAAATTATCACGCTGACCTATTGTATAATGATATGCGCCATCGTGTGAACCAACGGTCAAAAACCCAGTGTCTAGAATCTCTTGTTTTTGTTTGTTGTTAATTTTAATAGCATTACTTGCAGCTAGAAAATTATTAGTTACGATCCTTCCTTTCTGAATACCTAGCCTTTGGGTTAACATATCCCTAAGCGATGATTTTCCTACAAAACAGAGCCCTTGAGAGTCTTTTTTAGCTGCTGTTAGTAAAGATTGTTCTTTTGCTATTTTTCTAACCTCTGATTTGTCTGCTATCTCGCCAATAGGCAAAAGAGTTTTGTTTAGTCTATTGGCGCTAATTTTCCACAAAAAATATGACTGGTCTTTAACTTTGTCAAAAGCCTTGGCAAGATAGCTGTTACGACCTATTTTAGCTATCCTAGCATAATGTCCAGTAGCTACAAAATCTGCCCCTTCAACCATAGCTTTGTCATAAAACACACCAAACTTCACCACGCTATTACACATGACATCAGGATTAGGAGTACGCCCCTTGCTGTATTCTTCAATCATGTAATCAATTACTTTATCAGAATACTCATTTTGAAAATCCCAGACTTGAAAAGGAATGCCTAATTTATCAGCTACCATCTTTGCATCAATAGCGTCTTCTTCCCAATTACAAGCATAGACTGAATCTTCAAATCCTTTTTCGCGAAGTTTGTCTAATGACCAGCACTTCATAAACACCCCATAAACATCATAATCTGGATTTTGTTTAAGTATATATGCAGCGACAGAAGAATCAACACCTCCAGACATCATTAGGTAAACTTTACTCTTCGCTTTAGTCTTCACTTTACTTTTCATATAATAATTTATACTATAGATTTGCTAATTATACAATAATTGTTATTAATACTTATTAACATATGCCAAAAGTTTACACACTATTGTCCCCAGATAAAAGCTCTATTATTCAGATTAGTTCACAAGGAGCGCAAATCCTAAGCTATAGAATCAATGACAAGAAGATATTTCATGAAGACCCACTAAACCCTAGGCGGTGCGGTATGCCGATACTCTTTCCATTTGCAGGGCCGCTTAAAGACAACAAACTAACGCTAACAAACACAAAACTGCCTCAACATGGCTTTGGTAGAGATATTGAGTGGCAAGTCTATCAGATCGTGGAAAAAGAAGACTTTAATGTAATTTCATTCGCGATTAGTAATGCTGATCTACCCTCAATATGGCAAAATAATTACCCATTCCCGTTTATACTTATGGTCCACTATTACCTTAGTAATGATGGCTTGGATACAGATTTGATTGTAATGAACCCGCTTCAAGAAGACATGCAAGTCCCAGTTAAGCCTGGATTTCATCCTTATTTTGAAGTTCCAAGAGAGCAAAAACCCAACACTAAACTATCAAAGGGTCAAGCTCAGATAAAAAACTTAGATTGGAAGAGCGATTTCCCTGCCGAATTCATAGATAACAACAACGGTAAGATTGCTTTCACCCTTAATGGCACAAAGTTCAAAACCTCTACGCTTCACAGGCTCTATAAGCTCTCAGAGGAGAATAACGAAATACAGCTAGAGCTGAACGAAAAAACAGTAGTATGGTCTCAGCCAGACACTGACTATGTTTGTATTGAGCCTATTGCTGGGCCTTTTAACTCCATTAACTATAACCCAATTCTCGTCCAAAAAGGTCAAGGGTATCAGTTTAGATATAGGCTAAGAGCTGAGATTAGCAAGGTGAAAAATTAAACCTAAGGTAATGCAGACAGTAGTTTAAGTCCTAAAAATTATGTACAAAACAGAGCCTAAAATTAACAAAACTGTAATCCCAATGATTATCAACCTCCAGTTAGATGCTTGTATGTTACTTCCTAAGTCATCAGTCTTAGCTGGCTTTAAAAATAAATCTACTGAAGCAAAAGTCTCAGGGTTGAGTGAAGTAAAATCTGTATTAACCAGCTGTAAACGAAGGTTTATTTTTTCATTTTTGTAGTTAGGTATTATCTCATCAATTGTAAATTCTGGCTTATCGAAGGTCATTTTATGAGGTTTGTCATTAACAAGAACTTGTAAGTAGCCCTCATTCAAAGCAGTAGTATTACGAGTATCGAATTTGAGCAGCTTAAAATTGTTGACTTTGATTTTAATTTTATCAGCAGTGCTAATTGCATTACTGGAATCATTAACATTAATAAATTCAACTGAGGGAGATTTGATATTAAGAGTGTTTTGGTAATCCATTATCACATTTATTGAAGCTTGAGAAGTCGTCAAAACCTTACCCTCAAAAGTAATTGGCACAAATATTAATTTGCCGTTTTCTGTATCAGCTAGGGTTTTAAATTTTTCTCCAAAAATATCAGAATTAAACTTCAGCTGCGAACCATTTGCGTAACTATCAGAGTCTATTACCTGTGTTAAAAAGCCATTATCGCTTATTTCATTATAATATATCTTAACCTTGCCGTGATTAGCCAGATTAATACCAGATTTAACAACAAAATTATCAATATTAATTAAAAAATCTTGCTTAAGGTTATTTGTGAAGAGTGTTTTTTGATTAGGCTTTAAAATCCTAATAACTGGGTCAGAAGGAGTTGGCTTAAAATTAAAAGTGAAATTAATCAATTTATCGGTCATTTTATTGTCCAAAAACAAAACAAAAATAACTTTATTTTTTCCTTCTTTAATCTTAAAACCCAAATTATCAAGCTTTAGTGGGGAAGAAGCGAAGTCAAGTATAAAATTCTCGTCTTTAACCTCATTCAAATAAGCTTTAATAAAGCCAGATCTGGAACTAGGATTAGAGCGTGAGTCAAGACTTAAATCAATGTTACTCCAGCCAAATCTTAGTGAATCGTTTCAACGTCAATACATCGTTAAACATTACTTCATTACTTATGACTTCAGTGTCTTTTACTTGATTTTGTTGCATGACTTTAGGTAAAGTAAAATTAAAGTCTTGTGCATGGACTTGCACAAGACTCCCAATAAAGGCTAAGGTGAACCCTAGCAAAAGGCATATTCTAGTAAACTTCTAGTAAAAACGCAGAATGAATTTCATCTTTTTGATTGTTTTTAGTTTAATAATTCTGGGTTTACAAGCTCTGGACTAACTTTAAATGCAGTTCTGGCGATTTCTTTATCCATTTCATGTAATAAATCTAGAAACAGTCTCATACCCTCTCTTTTGTATTCTGTTAATGGAGTTTTCTGAGAGTAACCCACAAATCTTACAGATTCAGCAAGATAATCAATAGTGATCAGATGCTCAGTCCATAGATTGTCAATACCTCTAAGGTACAAATACCTGCCCATTCCGTGCTGAACTTTAGAGTTATAGATAGACCACCTAGATGTCAGAGTGTCAAAAGTCATCTTAGCTAATTCTGGAACTATCAGTTTTAAATTTTGCTTTTTGGCAATCAAATCTTTTTTAGTTCAGAAATTTCAAAATTTGGAATTGGATGAATCTTCTTCAACTCATCTGATGCTTGAGCAATTTGAGTATTGTATTTTTCAATTTTTTTGAGATTCATCTTCGGTAGTTTTTCAATTACTGATGCAATTTCACGAGTAAAAGTTTTTTGTAACTCACCTTTTTCTTCAAACCCATTATTAGTCAAAATGTTCATTCTCTTAGTATATATAACAGAGCGCTGCTTATTAATCACGTCATCATGTTCCATTACATATTTACGAGAATCATAGTTGTAGCTCTCAATCTTTTTTTGTGCTGTTTCTATCATTCTTGCAATTAATCCCATTTGAATAGCTTCATCTTCAGGAATTGGCAAAGATTGATATATCTTTAACCTATCTTCTCCAAAATTTCTTAGTATTTCGTCATTAAGAGCAACATAAAATTGAGATTTCCCAGGATCGCCTTGTCTAGCAGCGCGTCCTCTTAACTGATTATCAATACGTCTTGACTCATGCCTTTCTGTTCCAATTACAAACAATCCGCCACTTGATAATACAGCCTCTCTTTCGGCTTTCCAAGCAGTGATATCTCTTTCGTTATCTGGTTTTTCACCGCCTAATTTTATATCTACTCCACGACCAGCAATGTTAGTTGCGATTGTAACCGCTCCTTTTCTACCAGCATTAATATAATTCTAGCCTCTTGCTCATGGTTCTTAGCGTTTAAGACATTATGTTGAATACCAGCCTGTTGTAACATAGCTGAGAGTATTTCATTTTTTTGAATAGATGAAGTTCCCACCAAAATTGGTTGCCCTGTCGCATGTATTTTGGCACATATCAGCTGTTACAGCTTTGAACTTTCCGTTTTCATTTTTATAAATTTTATCTATAAAATCCTTACGTACAAGTGGCTTATTGGTTGGAATAGTTACTACTACTAGCTTATAAGTTTTAAACAACTCCTCTGACTCAGTTGAAGCAGTTCCAGTCATTCCTGATAATTTGTTGTATAATTTAAAATAATTTTGATAAGTAATTGATGCGGCTGTATATGATTCGGCCTTAATCTCTATACCTTCTTTTGCCTCTAAAGCTGGTGCAAACCTTCTGAGTATCTTCTTCCAGACAGCATTCTTCCAGTTGACGTATCAACTAAAATTATTTCGTTATCCTTAACCACATAGTCTACCTCTCTCTTGAAGCAGTTTTGCGCTCTTAGTGCTACATCAATATGAAATACTAGGTTTAAATTCTCTGGATTACCATACAAATCCATAATACCCAAAGATTGCTACAACTTTAGCTATTCCTTGAGGTGTAAGAAAACATGATTTTATTTTCTCATCTATAGTATAATCTTCTATAGGAGTTAATTTACGGCCGATCGATACGAACTGCTTATACCTCGCTGATGGAGTACCTCCTGGTTGCGAGATTATCAACGGCACTCTTGCCTCATCAATTAATATTGAGTCTACCTCATCTATCACAGCAGTGTGATGACCAGCTTTCTGCCACAATCTCTGATGGGAGAAACAGCCAAATTATCTCTAAGATAATCAAAACCAAACTCCGAGTTTACTCCATATACGACATCTACTAGTTTATGATTACTCCCATCATAGTATGATCTTTTACGATCGCACGCAATAAGATTTTCAACGTCAAGAACTGTCCTTCCATCCATTTCTCCATCTTCTAATGAGTCAACTTGCCCTTGCTTTCTTTTTTCTTTTGCTACAGCATCTGCTTGAGCACCAAGCTCAAAGTAAAATTGAGATTGGTTCTGAATAACACCTAAAGTTAAACCTAGAAAATCATGTATTTGACCCATCCATGAAGCATCGCGCCTAGCTAAGTAGTCGTTTACAGTAATTACATGAACTTGTTGTTCCTCAGGGAGAGCATTGAGATAAGTGGCCAAAGTAGCAACTAAAGTCTTTCCTTCTCCAGTTCTCATTTCAGCAACTCTACCCTCATGTAAAACCATACCTCCAATAAGCTGAACTGGATAATGTTTTTGACCTATGGTTCTAACTGATGCCTCTCTGACAACAGCAAAAGCCTCAGGTAAAATATCGTCAAGCTTCTTTTTAAGTGCATCACCAGTTAAGCCAGCCAATCTTTGCCTAAATTCAAAAGTTTTAGCTTTCAATTCTGCGTCGGATAATGCAACTATAGAAGGGCTCTAAGTCGGTAATTGCTTTGACTCTTTTCCAGTATTTAGTTAGTTCTTTTTTTTTCACCTAATAACCTGTCGGCCACTTTGTCAAAAGAGCCTCTATCTTTATTGATATAGTTGTGTCCTTTTTTACCAAACAAACTATTGGTTTGTTTTTCTGGTGTAGGAATTTTGATTGTTTCTTGGTTTGGCATAATTTATTCTTCAAAAAAAATATTATATTTATATATTCTTTATACTAACATAGTTGTCAAATATTTTTTGATATTTTTTTATTAATTATAAGTATTTTTATTAATGTAATGATTAATGGTTTTTGTAAAATTAGCAAGCGATATCAGCAAAAGAAGCGATAGACTGCTGATTTTTGTGGCTTTTGACAACTATGCAAATCCGCATAACTATATAACTATATGTTCATCATCACCACACCACTACCATACACCAACGCAGCACCGCACCTTGGGCACTTGCTAGAGGGTCTATATACTGACTGTGTAGCAAGGTATCACAGTAATATATTAAAGCAAGAAGTGATGTTAACGATGGGGCTAGATCAGCATGGGTTAAAGATATATCAGCTCGCCGCCGCCGCAAACATCAATCCTTCACAGTTTGTTGAAGATACTGGAAAGACTTTTGTAGATCTATGGGACCAGTTCAACGTTGGTTATACTCAATTTATCCCCACTCATTCTAAAAAGCATGAGTTGCTTTCTCAGTCAATTTTTAGAACTTTACAAAAAAAAGGCTTTATATACTCTAAAGAATATCATGGCTTGTACTGTGTAGGTTGTGAAGACTTTTACGCTCCATCGCAGCTAGATGACAAGCAAAACTGTTTAGTCCATAAAGCCCCAGTAATCAAGATGAATGAAACGAATTATTTCTTTAAGCTTTCAAAATTCGAAACCGAAATCACTAACTTCTTAAACACTATTTATCTTAAACCAGAAGGTATAAGAACCGAATGGCTGTCATTTGTCTCTCAAGGTTTACAAGACATATCTTGCACAAGAGAAAAATCAAGGCTGCCATGGGGTATTGCTGTACCTGGAGATGGCACAGCAAGTAATGTATGTCTGGATAGAGGCATTGCTGAACTATTGCACTGCACTTTTCACAGAAGATGGAATTAGTAAGCTTAAGCGACGAGGCAGTGGTTTGCAAAATTCAACAAAAGTACCCAATAGACTTGATGTATTGCAGCAAAGAAATAAGCAAATTTCACTAGTTATATTCCCTGGCGCTTCTAACTGCTCTCGGCATACCGTTACCGACAAGGTGTGTAAGCCACGGAATGATCAATGACGCAGATGGCGTCAAGATGAGTAAATCGCTAGCCAACGGTATTGTACCATCTCAAGTGCTTGAAAAATTTACAGTTGAAGAAACAAGGTTTATCATGCTACACGAAATCAATATCTTTGGGGATTCCAGTTTTGATTTTAAGAGAATAACTGAAAACTATAATATTTTTTTGGCGAATAATTTTGGTAATATATTCACTAGAGTAACAACGTTGGCTGAAAAATATGATTACGATACACAATCAGACAATGTTGTGTTCAGCTGGGAGGCGTATCATAACTATTTTGCAGAAGGGGATACGAAATCTGCTTTTGACGAAGTATTTAAAGCCTGTTCTGTTGGTAACGACTACCTTCAGCAGAATCAACCCTGGGTATTAGCAAAAGACAGTACGAAGACCGCAGAGCTTAGTCAAGTACTAGGGTCAATGATTAAGCATATAAAAAATATTGCAGAAAAAATTGCTCCTTTTATGCCAGAGACTTCATCTCTTTTGCTGACAAAATTAGCTACTGATAAAATTGTCAAAATAGAACCTCTTTTTGCAAGAAAAGAACTAGATAACCAACTAGGCAAATAATAATAATACGATTGGTTTGACTTAAGCAAGGCGTTGTGCTAAAAATATTAAAGTATCTTAACTAAATTTTTCAACAAACCAAAGTAAGCACAAAATTAGTAACCATAGATTAACCATGAGTTTTTTCTCTCTTTCAAACCATAGTATAGCTTTAGTAACACTAGATAAAACATACGCAACTGAAATTTATAACTACAATACTGGTAACGTAAAAAAATATTTTTTAGATTTTAGCAACTTAAAATATGTTGAAGAATGGATTTTTAAACTGCCTTGCACTAAGCGATTGTGGAGTCAAAATAGAAACTGTTATTCTGAGTAATACAAAAGAGTTTTTGGGCATGCTAGCATTAGATAACTTAGACACTGATATGGCTGAATTACGTGTATGGATCACTGAAGAATCACAGCACAAAACATATGCGACTCAAGCTTGCCATCTGATTATTGATTATTTTAATCAGAATTTTTCAAGGCAAGCAACTAAGATATGTAACACGAGATGCAAACTTAGCAAGTGTAGGCCTAGCGCAAAAAATAGGTCTTCACAAAGTTAGAGAGTACAAAAACAGTTCCAGCCAAACAATGTCTGTATATGTCTTAAAGTTGACCAACTAAAGAAATACTAATATTATTGCTAACGGCATAAATAAACAAAACTTGTACACAGATACAAGTTTTATTTTAGTTTTATTAAGTAAACATTGGTAAAATCGGCAAAAATAATTTAAAAATACTTCAAAGCGACTTTGACCAAAGTATTCAAGTCTTCTTCTTGCCATTTTTGCTCGTGCTTCATTACTCCTATAACATTAACAATCTGCCGATCTTGAATAGCCAAGCGAACTTAATGTTTCTGTGAATTCTGATGCAATCGAGGTTTTAAACTTAGTTTTATTTTGATTTAAAGTCTTAATGTTAATATCTTTGTTGTGAAGCTCAAGTATTACTTTTTTCGCTGTCTTAGCTGATATTCCTTTAACTTCGGCCAAAGTGCTATCATCTTGCTCTGCAATAGCTGTTCTAATCTTAGCAACGCCAAGGGTATAAATCATATTAGTTGCTGTTTTTGGACCTACACCGTCTACATCAATCAACTTCTCAACCCAAACTCTTTGCTCTATATCTTTAAACCCAAACAACTCAGACCCAGCGTCTCTAACAACCTCAAGGATAAAAAGTTCTATATTCTCATTAAGTATTAGCTCAATTAACGGGTCCACAGTTGTGATATAACCCATTCCAGATGGTAATCTTAAAATGATTTTATCGCTCAAAAAGCCAATTATTTTACCAGACAAAAAGCCTATCATATTTTTTTATAAGTTTATTTTTTTAATCCAAACCGATTATTCCATTTATTGCTTTTTCTTTATTCTTATCTTTTGCATTTTTAGCAACATATGAATAAATCTCGGATGCTTTTTGGTTCGCATTATTCTTAACGTATAAATCAGCTAAGTCAAGCCAAAGGTCATAATTACCGACTCCGCTTTCTTTTAATTTTAACAATAATCTTTGTTCAACTTTCTCAAAGTCAGTCATCTCAATCTCTTCCTCAATCTCTTCAGAACTAAAAGAAAGCTCGCTTTGATCATTAATAGATTTTAGAACAAGTATTGATTTTAGGCTTTTTTGTCTATTTAAATCAGTGTTTTGTGTTATTGATCCAATTTTAGATACTGCATTAGGCATGACTGCCGGTGCTGCCCCTTGGTCAATTCTCAACACATCATTTGACGGAGTATCTTGCAGTTTAGTTACCATTTTATTAACCTCCAGTTGCTGTCTTTGAGCGTTTTAATCTTGCCATTCTCACCTCAAAGTCATCAGCCTCAATTGGCTTCGAGATATTCAATAAAAATTTTACAAAGTTTTTAACTGTGCCAAAAAAGTCTTTTCTAAGCATTTTATAAATTTTCTCTATAGCATCAAACCAATCTTCAAATTTTTGATCTTCAATAGCATGAATAGTCCTGTCTTTGGCATTATTAAAAGCTTTTAGTGGGGTTGTTGTGGAAAAATTAAACTTCCTAGAAGTTCCTCCAATTATGAGTCTAGTTGACTTTGCAGTGGGATCAACTGGTGATATTGTGGGAATTGGATTTACCTGAGGAGAGACTGTAGTCTTAGTAGAAAACTCTGGGCTCACCCTAATTTTATTGTAGTAATTAATAATAGCCCTAGTTAGCACAAGACATAGTAAATAATAAGAAACGATTGTTGCAAAAATTGCAATCAATAAAATTGAAACAGATGACATATAAAAAAGTGTAGAAAACGATACAAAAAAAACGATACATTAAGCTATATACTAAGCTGCATACTAAAGCTATAATATTAGCTGTGCAAGAAATCATACCAAAACTATAAAACAACCCAAAAATAAGGCATAGGGGTATTGTTTATTTTTTCTGGTAACGATTTTTCATTGTACAAGTAAAATGTTTGTTGGTCTTCTTTATTTAAAGGTTTTAACACAAACTCTTTGATTTGTAAAGTATCTATGCCTACAGTGCCATAAAAGTTGAGATCAAAATTGTTGATATTCTGCTTTAACTCAACTTCTCCAATTTTATTGTACACAACGTCTGTTTCATCATAATTATTAGTCATAGTCTCCAACGAGAGCTTGAGTGGAATATCTTTTGTCTCTTTGCCTAGTTTTATCTTTGAGTAGTTCGTGCTTATTGTTAATTGAAAATCTAGGTTTTTATTATTGATAGCATATTTTAGTATACCAACCTCCACAGGCTTTTCTTGTAACCCATATACTATTTTCTCCTTAATATCACTAAAAATATTCTTGCTTGCACCACTCTCAGTTTTAACCTCCAATTTGCCTGAGGTGAATGTGTTGTAGTTATTTCTTTGACCTATTAAAATACCTAGAGCAAGCGCCATATTAGCACCAACTATTATCAGTATTATTAACTTTAATTTATTATTTAGTATTGATTGTTTGTACATAAGTGTTTTTTTTGATCTGTTTTTTGGGTATTTGATTAAAGTTTTGATATTAAAAATATATATTCAAAAATTATAATAATTTTACAATATTGTAAATATAAATCTTTATAATTTTATTATGAATAGTAAAATAATAAAAATTATCGGTTTGATTTTAACCGTATTTGTGATTTTGTCCGCTATAGGTTTTACAAAATGGCAAGTAGATAAAAATGCACCTGTTCCAGAAATAGCCAAGCTAGTACCGGCAACTGGTCAAATAACCTTACCTCAGCTCCAAGCGAACAAAACCAGTCAATCATGCTGGGTCGCTGTTAAGAAGAAGGTGTACAACTTAACTAAATATGAAATTAAGCACCCAGGTGGTAAAGAACTGTTTAATGGCTGTGGTAAAGAGATTGACTCGCTTTTTCCACAGCACCCAGGTGGAAGGTTTGATACCCCCCAAAGCTTAGAAACAATATTACCCTATTATATTGGAGAGTTGATATAAGTAAGCCGTACAAACAAGGAATATTTTATAGTTTATTCTTTAGAAGAGAATTCTTTGTATACTATACGGGGATCCTGTCAATTAGGCTTGACACTATTCAGAGTTTTGTTTTTTTCACTATTATTGAAAGACACTGAATATGATGTCTCAGTTTGGTTATTCAGTGGAGCAAATGATATCCTACAATTCTCTCCCTCAAACTTATATTGTTGTTTTCCAGATGTAGTTACCCCAACTTTTGTAACTGTTACAATTGGTTTAGGTAATGATTTTGATATGTAATCACTTTTAGCATAACTACCGATAACTACCAATATCTGTACTATTAGTAATAGTAAAAAACAGCAGCCTACAACTTTTATTACTTTTAATTTATTCATAATTTTCTTTTCGACTATAATATTTTTAGGTCGTTCCTCAACTAGCACATATACATATTTGTAATAATATGTATATTATTTTATGCTTTAATCATGATAGCAACTGTTCATGTTTGTAGAGCCTGCGGCTCTGCAAACATCATCAAATGTGGGTGGAATAGAAATGGTAACACAAGATACAAATGCAAAGATTGTAAAGTAGTTCGTGTACTGGTGTTAAAACCTAAATACACTGAAGAAAAAAAAGAAGAAATAATAAAAGCATATATGGAGAGATCTTCAATGGAGGGTATAACAAGAATTTATGGAACATCTGATAACACACTTAGGTCTTGGCTAAAAAAAAATCAGAAAAACTAGCAGATATATTTACTCATACAAAATACATAATACCTTTCGCCGAAGGCGATGTATTAGAACTAGATGAAATGTGGTCTTTTGTGAAGAATAAAATCCACAGAGTGTGGATATGGCTTGCCCTTTGCAAAAGAACAAGGCAGATAGTGGCCTATCACTTAGGCTCAAGAGATTCTGTTGACTGTAAGCTATTTTGGGACAAAGTCCCAAAAAGCTACAAAGAAGCTCAAATTTATTCAGATCAACACCCAGCCTACAATGAAGTATTGTCCACGTACAAGCATGAATCAGTAACTAAGAAAACAGGGTTAACCACTAAGATTGAAAGGTTTAACCTTACAATTAGAAACAGAATAGGGAGATTAGTAAGAAAGACTTTGTCTTACTCTAGATGTGAAATAACACATGAAGCTTGTATTAGATTATTTATCCATGAATACAATAAAAAAATAGCCCTAAAACTCAGTTATGAGTTTTAGGTGCTAGTTGAGGAACGACCTATATTTCAAAGAAAAAAACAACCCTCATAATATATACGAAGGTCTATGGATTTGTTATTCATTATTTATCTGATATAGTTTTAAGTAACTATAGTTTGTCAGAATGGTTGTTTAATATTTGAATCATACTGAATAAAATAAAACTTACCATAGCAATAGAAATTAACACAAAACTATCGTTTAAAGAGATATAATTTCTGATATACTCTGCAGGATAACTATTTATAACATTAGTATTGCTTCTTGTATAGAAAGCATAAGCATTGATATTGATGAGGATTATAAACACGGCTGTGCAGAAAATCATCATCAGATTTGTTACTTTTCTTGTTACTTTTCTTGTGAGAGCGATGTATTGAAGTGTGGTTGTGAGTAGTGTGAAAAAAATGTTGAAAATCATAATATTTGAATGTATTTTTACTGTCTAAAATTGTCAAAGCAAAACCAACCAGTTCAGTGTTAGAAGATTGGCTTTCTTTTGTTTTTTTTTAATCGCAAGTGACGTAACCTGTGATATGGTTGTTAAAACCAGCTACATAGTGAATATAGGCTTGGCCTGCAGTGTCTTTTACAGTAAGATAATTCACTTTGATTATATGCCACAATACCACCAGCTACAGCATACAGGCCACCTGCAAAAGCAGCATAGGATAGCTCATCCAAGTAAGAATACACGCAAGCAAGGAATAGGCAGTTTATTCTTGAGAAGAGTTTGAAGTGCGGTTAGTGTTTAGCCAGCAAAGAATTATATTCAGTATTGGTAAAAATAGTATTATGTTGTAAATTGAGAGTTCTGTAATACCAAAGATAATTAAACCAGGTGATATTGCGACAAAAATCATTAAAATAATATTTATGTTGTAAAAAAAATGCATTTTTCTAATGTTGTTTTTATAAATTAAGAAATATAAAATTGAGAGTAATAAAAAAAGTGTGCTTAATAGCGTAATATCCATATTTTATATTTAGCATATAATTAAATTGCAAGCAAAAAATAATAAGGTAATTTATCTTCCGTATCGTAAAACCACCTCGTCTTCAGCGGGGTGGATGTAAGATACACAGCTTTGCTGACCCCGAAGGGGAGTGAAGCATAAAATCTAACCCTGTTCTAGAATATACTTCTTAATTGTTTCAGTGCAAGCATCGCCAGTTGTGCAAACAAAATAACCATCGCTCCAAAAAGTATTTTCTTTCCAGTATTGTTGTTTTAGAAGCACAGAGTGCTTCTTGTAGATTCTGTTTGTTGTTACTGCCTTAAGGCGGTTAACAATACTACTAATTGATAGTTTTGGAGGATAGTCAATTAGAATATGGATATGATCTATGTCTGATTCCATCACATCAATTGTAAAATCAGATTGATTACTAATCTCAAACAATATTTGTTTCATATCCTCTTCTACCGCTCCTTTCAGGAGCTGTTTTCTGTATTTGGTCGCAAATATCAAATGTATTTTACAAAGATATTTAGAACTTGATCCTTGGTGATAGTTTTTACTCATTTGACAATAATTATACAAACTAATTATCATTAGTATACAAAGCAATGTCAATTGAGCTATACACCTACAAATTCAGACTGCAACCGTCTCGGTTGCAAACAATTCTCCTAAACAAACATATAGGGGCTGGTAGGTATTGTTACAATTACTTCTTAAATCAAAAAAAAGTAAGTTACCAAAACTACAAACAACAAAAAGTAGATGATGTTAAGTTTGTTAACATTAAATACAAAGGAAGTAACTATTATGATAACGCAGCAGAACTTACACAATTAAAACGAGTTGAAGATACAGGTTGGCTTAAAGAGGTTAATTCTCAATCATTGCAGTATAGTCTTAAATGTCTTGATGGAGCGTTTCAACGCTTCTTTAAGAAAACCGCTGGTTTTCCTAAGTTTCACAATAGATTTAGAACCAATAGCTTTACAGTGCCTGCTGGCACAAGAATTAACCAAGGCAAAGGTAGTAAAAGTATAGATGAAAGAAAACTAGTTATCCCCAAATTCCTAGAAGGAATTAAAATCATAATGCACAGATCAATTGAAGGAGAAATCTGTACATCTACAATATCCAAAGAACCAACAGGTGAATACTATGTTGCAATTACTGTTGAACGTGATATGGCACCAGTGGTTAAGAAGTACTACCAACAGACTTCTTCGGTTGTAGGAATAGACTTAGGAATCAAAGACTTAATAATCTCAACTGATCCAACTACAAAGAACGAGCCTAACCCTAAGAACACTTACAAGTATCAAGATAAGTTAAAGATATTACAAGCTCATCTAAGTAAGAAAGTTAAAGGATCTAGTAACCGCAACAAAGCAAGGCTAAAAGTAACTAGAATCCATAAGAAAATTACAAACTCAAGAAAAGATGCAATCCACAAAGCTACAACTAATCTAGTACGTAGTCATGACATCATAATCATGGAAAACCTTAAAACCAAGAACATGGTAAGAAACAGAAAACTTGCAAAAAGCGATTAGCGATGCAAGTTTTGGAGAAATCAAAAGACAACTAGAATACAAATGTAAATGGTACAGTAAAGTACTAGTAAAGATTGGAACTTTCTATCCTTCAAGTAAGACTTGTTCAGGCCTTGCGGCTGGATAAAACAAGACCTAACCCTAAAAGACCGTCACTGGTCTTGTACGCAATGTGCTATTAAACATGATAGAGATATCAATGCATCAAAAAACATTCTGAAAGAAGGTTTAAGATGTATATCGTCAGGAACTGGCGATTACACCCCATGGAGCAAATGTTAGTCTTAATGTAATTAAGCAGTTAGCGTTGAAGTGGGAAGCTCAAGGGTGTTTACCCCTTGAGTAGTTCACAATTACCTTATGCTTTGTGTTTGTTTAGTCGCATTTGACAGTTGGGTTGAGAGCCAGAATTTCCGCCTGTGGTTTCAAACCACATATTCTTACCTTTGCCAGAGCAGTATTCCATATCGTTGATTGCGACATCAAAGCGAGTTGAGTTTACTTTTAATTTTAGTAAGCTATAATAAAAAAACCTACTTTTTTAACTAAAGTGGGTTTTATTTTTTTGCCAATGATCTCCAATGATCTATTACAATTAAATTGTAAAGTTGTTTGGTCAATACTATAGGTTCAAACTTCTATAATTCAACGGAACTACGACGTTATTTAGAAAATAATTTAATCCGCTAGCCCCTATTGGTGGTTAACAATAAAAACGATATTATAGCAACCAAAAGTAGTGAATAAATTGTTAAACACTTTACTATTTTAGTAGTAATACTTTTTGCTTCAAATTTATTATTATTGCTACAATTACTATTGTAATGATAATAGTTGTGATTAGAGTGGTGGTAAGTGATAATGAGAATATGTCATAGTTGGTTAAGTATTGATTTACTTATTTTAGTCCCATGTTTTTGCCATTGTCAAGGAATCCAGAGTTGTCTTTATTTTTCTCCTTGATTTTCTCTGCAATGTCTAGTGGAGATCGCCCAAATCCTCCTTTTGGGCGAAAATCATCCCAGCCTGAGGTGAAATAGTTCCAGTGGCGTGTTGCAAACACTACGCAAGTGCAATTTGTGCTATCTGCGCCGTCTGCATTAAAGCCATAAGTATTTGTGTTGCAACCAGCTAAGCCTGGATTGTTCACAATCCACTGAGCGCAGTGATTCACTGATTTTAGATTTGCGCACAGTGTATTGTGATAGCTTATAATGGGGGTTGTTTAACACTGAAATGACACTGTTGACTTCAGAATCATCGTTTATTCGTAAGCCATTTTTCTTTTTAGGATCATTGTTTCCCCAAAAAACCAAAGGTTTTCCAAGGTTCCCAATTAGTATATTCTATTTTACCATCAGTATACTGGACTGCAGTGCGCTTAATTAAAGCAATGAATGAATGCCCTCCTAGATAAAGCCAGAGATGTAGGCAGTTGAAGAATCTGATACGATCCAGTATTCATATTCATTCCATTGATCAATAGCTGAGTATGCTGATTTATTTTATCATACCCAACCGCCTTCACAACCGTGTCATTAGCATCGCCCAAATTCAAACGCAGTCCATACTGTGCAAGAATTAAGTTAGCGTCTACTTGCTTAAACTGTTGTTCTGGGTCGTTATTGGTCGCACGGCATAAGGTTCGCTGTTGCACCAACTTTTGGTTGATGGACATTAACACACTCTCCTGAGCTGCTACGCTCTCAATAGTAAAAGTTCCATTACCCACTTGATTGCGTTTAAAGTGCTGCTCTGCATCATAGCCTGGTGATTTTGTGTATTGTGATACGTTGAGATGACCATGCTTGCGTCCATAAGTGGAATTGATATTCATAGCAATTGCCGTTAGACTCAAAAACTTCTGTAGAATTGGCTTTTTTTGCTGGAGTGATGTTTGATGCCACTGCGACTACAGTAGCGGTACGATTGTAAAAAGTGCCTTGACAGTTTGAATGAGATTAAAACGTTTCATGATTCACACTTCCTGAAAATACAAAATAGTTAGATAAAGCAGACGAAGGAATTGACCTTAATGAGTCTTGTAAATATTGATTAAATATTGATTAAAATATTAGTCAAAATGTTTAGCTACAGACTCAATCTCATTTGTAACACTTTCGACCTTCGCTTTGTCAAGCATAATCTAAAAATTTGACATAAAAATAGTTGAATATTTCATAATGGGATATCTCAAAGTTTTGACAAATAATCTAAACAAGCTCCGCCGCCAGTTGATACAAAATCAATCCTAGACTTATCTTTTTCTGTGAGGAAGCCCTCTGTGTCCCCACCTCCACAAATAACCATTACACCAGGAGCTGAAACCAAAGCTTTAACTAGCTTTTTTGTAGAGTAGTCAAAAGTAGGTTTTTCTACTTCTCCAAGAGTGCCGTTCCAAAAAATAGTTTTTGCACTTTTGACTCCATTACAAAAAATTTCAGTTGCTTAAACATCCTATATCAGCAGCAATCACCTTACCACC
>JAPJYX010000229.1:0-26316 GCA_030503985.1 Himalopsyche tibetana
GGTCGCGGCTTGGGACAGGCGACTGAACAACAGGAACTGGGGACCGGGGGAAGATTTCCCAGCACCCTTGAACCTTCTAAATCCCCAGTTCCTCATCCCCACTTCCCAATCTCCAACGACTGCATGAGTGCTTTTTTAGAGTAGTTGCTGCTCAAAGTTTGGTCGCACTTTCACCCGGATTAAGACAGCGGTGATATTGTCGTGACCATTATGTTCATTAGCTAGCTCAATTAGCTGAAGGATACCTTGATCTAGGTTGGCACGGGAACTGAGTAAAGGAGCAAGGTGAGTTTGCCAGTGAGTCTCAATTAAATCATTATCAGATAAGCCATCGGAACACAGCACAAATAACGAATCTTCATTCAGTTCGACAAATTGAACATCAGGACTAATAAATTGTTCATTGCGGGGTCCTAAAGCTTGGGTGAGCTGGTAGGCATCAGGACGAGAATAAGCGATCGCAGCTTCTACTCCCCGCTTAATTTCCCGTTGACCAACCTCATGGTCTACCGTAACTTGCTCTAAGCCGCGTTTGCGAGTCAGACGATACAGACGACTATCACCCACATGAGCAATTACCGCTTCGGTATTTTGAATCAAAATCATCACCAAAGTCGTACCCATGCGACCACTGCCAGAACGGGCATTTTGCTGATTCACATCGTAAATCGCTTGATTCGCCACACGCACCGCCTCACGGACGGTTTCTTCCGAGGGCAACTGCTCATCCTGCCAGTTGTCTTGAAAAAACCGCTTCAGCTTGTCCACCGCCATGGCGCTGGCTACTTCTCCTGCTGCGTGTCCCCCCATACCATCACACAACACATACAACCCGCGAGCTTGTACCGCTCTTCCCATCGGGTTTTCCTGCTTTTTTATCTGAGTATGGATACCAAAGCAGTCTTCATTGTGTTCCCGTAGATGACCAATATCGGTGCAGCCTGCGTCATCAAGACTCAGTAGCTGCATCGGCAGGATCACAGTAGGTAGATCATCAGCATCATTGTTGAGATTGGCTTCATTCACCGAAAATTTCTGCATAACTGTTGGGGACACTTCGATCCCTTCACTCCCAATTGCGGCAAAATCTAAATTAAATTCTGAAGCTTCGGTAGATGCAGATGGTTGTTCCAACAGATCAGAAGGCTGGTTGCACCGAGCGATCGCTTCTAATCGCGATCGCAATTCAGTCACCGTCGTAATTTCCTTCGTACATAACTGTCGGTAGACGGCTCCCAAGGAAGCAAATTGTGTCCGCTGCGACTGACTAAACAACTTTTGCCACATTACCCCCAAATCTTGCAGCGTTAGCTCTTTTTCTGGACTTTCAGGATACAAGCGTAGCAGACCCAGGGCTTGGTCTTCATCTACCCGCAGATTTGTAATTTCCAACAAACTCTGACGGCAATGCCAAGGCTCTAGAGCATCCCAGAGTTTTGCCATTTCATCAAGCCAATACAAAATTTGCAGCGTTGAAAGCTCTTCACTTCCCCACAAATTACCAAGAATCTGCCACTTTGAGCGGTCTTCCAGCAGTATCACCGCCACTCCATCACGAACCCAAGCATCATGCACTTCTGGAAGTGTCGGGTAATAGGATTGATGCAGTGACAAATAAGCTTGAGCGCTAGCTGGAATACCCAAATTGTTCCAAGCCTCTGAATTCAAATTCTCAGGCTTCTCGCTCTCTTGGAGTCGTGGTTGTCTTCTCCCAGTTGTTGGTCTCTAATTGCCTCCAAGAGTGACTTTTGGAAGGGCTGACTGTCTAAAACCCTTGCTGATGTCCCAGAGAGTGTTGTTTGAGCCGCCGTTATCTCCTCCAGGCTGTGGGGTTCTAGCAAGCGATAGCGCTCTTCCACATCCAGATAAACCAGAGGCAGTGCCGAGGCTGCCACAGCACTCTTCAAGTTATCACCACTCTCCTCTGGAAAACTTGAGCGCATCGGACTTGATAGCGGTTGAGTCGTTTCCTCTTCCGCAGCCTCTTCAGTCGTTTGGATGTCCGCAGCCTCTTCAGTCGTTTGGATGTCGGTGGTGTCCTCAACTAAGGGAGGCTCTGACGACGTATTAGTAGATATTTCAGATTGAAGCTGTGAATCATCGTGATTAGCAATGACTGATATTGGTGATTCCTCAGCTTGGTCTGAGCTAGTCTCTGGTGATGGAGATTCCTCACTCAAAAGTACTTGAGTTGCTGGTAGCACAACTGGCTCTTTTGAGATAATTGCCCACCAAACAGTACCCGTAAACGTCCCACAATTGTGACAAGTTTCGGCATTGATTGGTACTTGGGTGCTGCATTCAGGACAAGTTTTATGGGAAAGGGAAGTTCCACATCTTTGACAAAATTTATTATTGTTGGGATTCTCGAATTCACACAGTGGACAAATTAACATAATGGAACTTCCTCAATTCCTGTCATGATTTCTAAATTTTGGTATATAAGCTAACTGCCATCTAGTTTGCCATGTCATTATTTATCTAAGGTTGCAGCTTTTACTCTATAGCACTCTTAACCGAAGCGCTTCAGGATGATCTGACAAGAATCTGGTTATAACTGTCTCTAGTTTGTCATAAGTAACAATTCATCGGTTCTAATTCTGCCGCAGTTAAATCGCGCCATTGACCAGGATCCAAACTATCTAGACGTAAATGAGCAATACTAACTCGCACCAAGCGCAAAGTCGGAAACCCAACAGCCGCCGTCATCTTCCGCACCTGTCTGTTTCTTCCTTCCGTTAAGGTGATTTCTAGCCAAGAGGTGGGCACCGTCTTGCGAAAGCGTATGGGTGGCAGGCGGGGGGGTAATACAGGTTCCGTTGGCAATAGCTGCACCAGGGTTGGTCGTGTTTGGTAATCTTGTATCTTCACCCCGTCGCGTAACTGTCCCAAGGCGGCAGTTGTGGGAATCCCCTCTACCTGTACCCAGTAGGTGCGAGGATGCCGAAACCGTCGATGGGAAAGTTGGTCTTGCAAGCGTCCATTGTTGGTCAATAGCATCAGTCCTTCACTATCTTGATCAAGGCGTCCGACTGGATAAACCGAAGTCACGGGGATGTAATCTTTGAGTGTAGGGCGGTCTGCCGACAACACCGCTGAATTATCGCCATTCCGGCGTTGATTTGCCTCTTGATCTGTAAACTGGCTCAAGACATTGTAGGGTTTATAAAACAAAAGATATCTGTAGGGTTTATTTTGAGAGAGATTTGGTTGAGGTCTCACGCCTATTGTTTGACTGACTGCTTGTTGGTTTTACCATATCCTTACAGCGTTTATAGCAAAAGAAATCAAAGCTCTTTGCCTCTATCTTGAGAATGATTTCTCCATCACTAATTAATTTAAATCGCGACTTAAGTTGTAGACAGGATAGCTTTCCCATAGATTGGCGTAGCGATCCTAAGATTGACACAAAGCAAGCCAAAACCAACTAATCAATTCAATCCCACTTGGTTCAATCAATTTTGACCCGGAAGCGCACAAATCCGGCATTACTTGTCGGAAGATCTCCCAATTTTAACAATATTGAGCCATTCGGGTTGTTGGCATCAGCGCAGGGAGGGGAGGCGACAGGAGCCAGAGGCGAGAAGAAATTCGCCTGATCTGTATCCGCAGCATTTGTTTGAGGTTCTAAAGTTCCAGCTTGATTTAACAAAATGCCACTGGCAGGAGCAAAACTGTTATTAATAAAAGTTGTTCCTGCCGGAATCGCATCACAAAGCTGCACATTGGTCGCGTTTTGAGAACCAGAGCTGAGAAAATAAATCGTGTACTCCACCTCGTCGCCACTTCTGACCAGAGTTTGAGGGTTGAGCAAATCAGGACGACCTACTGGTTGGACTGTGGGGGGCCAAAGTGCTGGATTTTCATCAATAATATTATTGTAATTGGTTGTATTCAAGCCAGTGATCCGCTTCACAAGACGCAGCAGTGGTTGAGTCTGACCAATCGGATCAATCGTTGGACCCGTATTTATCGGTGGATTTGTCAAGACTGGCGGTTCTCTGACTTGATCACTAACGATCAAACCTTGATTTTGAATCTGAACAACGCCTTCTGGTAGAGGGTTATTAATTCTGACCTGAAATTGAACTGTTGCTGTTTCTGGCGTCCCTGGGTTGAGGATGCCACTTCTGGGTGGTTGGCTGGGACTGCTGACGGGGCTCCCATTGACAAATGGGCTAGTTCTGACTCGATCAGCTAAAGCTTGACCGTTTAAGGTGCTGCTGTTGGGAACATAAGTCGTATTGGCAGGAATATCGTCGGTGAAGACAGTATTGGTTGAGGGAGCATTACCTTGATTAGCGATCGCAATCGTGTAGGCAATCACTTCACCAGGATCAGCCAAACCGTTACCATTAGCATCAATAACTTGACTACTCTTAATCGCTCTAATTAAAGGAGCAGCTACTACCGGAGTGTCAGCCCTCGCTGTATTATCGCCAGGATTTTCGTCACCAGGCGTGTCAACCCTCGCTCTATTAATTACTGTGGGATTATTGCCCAGAGCACCAGTTGGTAAGACATTAATCGTAATTGGTGGCGCACTTGCTCCTGGTCTTAAAACAGGTCCAGTGTAATTACAGGTAACACGAGAACCAACAGCCGCACAATTCCAGTTAGTGCCTGTTGCTGAAATAAACTCAAATCCAGGCGGCAGAGTATCAGTAACCGTAATGGGAGCATTATCACTAGTCGATCCCGCTGAAGGAGAATTTGCCACATTGAGAGTGTATGCTCCTGGTGTGCCAACGGTGAATTGTGGTGGACCTGTTTTGACAATATTGAGATCAGGTGGAATTGTTGTGATTCTAATGTTCTGAATTTCGTGAATATTAGTAGTGCTGCCAGTTGAGCCAGCAAAGCCAAAGTTAAGACTAGGAGGTAAATTTCCTCGTCCATTGATCGGATCTAAGGAAAGACGGGAAACCAGAGTCACAAAACCTGCACCATTTCTAAAGTCAACTTCCACCGAAATTTGGTTGTCTGGAGTTAGGGTAATTCTGGCAGTGCGTTGGACTCCTGGAGCGAGGCGATTAGTTGCCGTTGGTTGGTCGATGCTTTGGGCTGGTGGTAAGGTGCTTGTACCACTAATGTAGCGATAACCACTATCTTGACTACCTCTAACTGCTACAGCATCCGGTACACGTCCATCTGGTTGTGTTGGGTTTGGACTGCCACCGTTGCGCCCTTCGTTACCATTGGAATAGTTGCCAAATTCATCAAATCCCACCCCGACATAACCACCAACTACCCCAGATAAAAGTGAACCATTAGGCTCACTTCTATTCGCATAACCAAGAGAGCCACCGAAAGCCCCAGCGACTGGAGTTCCCGCTCTCGGTATTGCCGCATCAATTAGAAAAAAACTAATGCCATCAGCGCCTGTGCCGTTGTAGGTAAAGAAATCAAAAGTAATCACCAGACCATTTGCGGAGGGAATGCCACCTTGTGGGTTTCCGCGAGTTGGTGGGCTGTTGAAAAGGACAAATGCGGCTTGATTGTCTTTACTTGAGGTTAGTCTGAGGGTACCGCTACCTGCTGGATCAGGTGTGAATGGCACTTGTGGATTGGGGCTTGTGGTATCTGTGCGGCAGGCGGGGATGCCATTGCGTCGTCCAGCCGGGGGCGGGTTGACGACTGGAGGAGCAGCGGTTAAACAAGGTGGATCGGAAGAATTAGGATTATTAGGATCAGGAGATTGACCAATACCGAAGTCAAAGTTATCAGGAACGGCAACTTGCGGATTGGCGAAGGTTTCATCAAAGAGCACAACTTGAGCGGCGGCGGGTGGAACAATGAAGGCTAAGAGTAAAAGAGCGCTGCCTGTCAGCCAACCGAGATGTAATGGCAATGCCTGATTTGTCAAAGATTGTCTGTTGCAGCTTGTTGGTTGCTTGACTAAAAATGGAAACATAGCGCCAAAAAAATTGAACGAGGATCTGATCCGAAGTGGCGTGACGCTCACAGACACGGGAAAGAGCGATCGCTATTCAGATCGGTAATAAATTGCTGAGTTTAGTGTGAGCTTAGAAAGAGTGAGCTGCGATGCCTTGGGAGTAGCCGAAGGTGCTGAAAGCTTTTACAAAACATGAGGCACGGCGCTTTGAATCGCTTTCAGCACAGGGAGAATAGCCGAAGGCATCGCCAAAAAAACTGTTATTTTAAATTGAGCTGAACACGCTAATAATCAACCAACTCGCCTTTAACCAATCAGAAACTGGGGATGAGCAGACACAAAGCCAAGTTTTTCACCAAGCCACGGCAGAGTACGCTTGATTGTAACTTGATGCTGCTTGCGGTTTCTAGTTGGGGCTTGCCTCGCGATTTTCAACGATGATTTTTTAACCTCAAGTACATAGGTATAATACACAACTTGCCCACTTTAAACCTGTAACGTGTCACACGCAACTGTTTTTCTAGGCAGGAGAGAAAAATTAGGTTTCCTGCATACCACGCTCAAATTAATTGACCGTAGAACTTAGGAAGGCAACCGCTAAAAAGACTGGGATAGGAAGCGCCTATTTTAGCAGTCCTCCTATCCCCTAAGATGTAACCTTAGATAGATGATCAATCATCCTTTGACTTACGATTTCTTGCCTAAGTCCAATAACTCTTAAAAGTGCTGGAGTTATTTAATCAATTTTGACGCGGAAGCGTACAAATCCGGCATTGTTAGGAGCGATATTTGGAACATCTCCCAATGGGAAAAAGACGGCACCAGTAGGATTGTTCGTGTTAGGACAGGGAGCTGTAACCGCCGTTAGAGGTGAGGCAAATGTTCCTTTGTCAGTGTCTGAGGCATTAGTCAAAGGTGTTTGAGTTCCACCTTGATTTAATAACATTCCAACACCAGCTCCAAAACTGTTAGGAATAAAAGTTGTGCCAGCGGGAATCGCATCACAAATCCTGGCATTTGTTGAACTTGCTCCACTTAAGACAAGGTAATAAACCGTATATTCCACCTCATCACCGCTTTGTAAAGAATTATCGGCACCAATATTAGTAACTCCTTGAAATGGAATTCCCAAAGCGCCAAAAGCACTGTTAAAGGCAGCAGCGTTGGGCAAGCTAACGGGAGCATTAAAATTAACGCCCGGTAAAACATTGCCCGATCGCGTTACGTTAGTAATCAGCTTGGACATCAAGAAAGTCGGCACTCCTTGACCAATTGGCAAAAAGGTGGGGTCTGACGAACCAGGACTCGTTGGATCATCCGTCGGTAATGGTATGGTCTGTTGATCACTGGTGACAGAACCCTGGTTTTCAATTCTCGTCACATTCGGCACAGCATTAATTCTGACCTGAAACTGGACTGTCGCAGTCCCGCCAATGCTAACTTGTCCTGGTGCTACGTCTGGGCTGTTGACAAGTGCACCGCTGCCAGAAAAGGGCATCAAGTTGTTTGCCGTATCAGCAACTGGAGCATTATTTAGTCTTGCCGTATTGGGAACATAAGTCGTACCAGCCGGAATTTGGTCTGTGAAAATCGTGTTGGTTGAGGGCACATTGCCGTTGTTACTGATGTTAATGGTGTAGGTGATAATCTCACCAGGATCAGCCGCACCATTACTATTAGCATCAGTCAGAGCATTACTCTTGGCAGCCGTCAGTAACACCGAAGGATTTACAGGTACCTCCAGCCTGGTTCTATTATCCGCTGTGAAATCTTGGTTGGGTGGCACCGGTGGATTATCTGGGTCATCTCCTGGTGTGGCAACTTGCGCCGAATTGACGGCAACATTTCCGACTGCTGGTGTAGGTAAAACATTGATGGTAATCGGGGGCGCACTGGCTCCTGGTGCAATTACTGGACCATTGTAAGTACAGGTAACCACTTGTCCAACTGCCGAACAAGTCCAATTTGTGCCAGTCCCTGAGACAAAGGTCAAACCTGCGGGTAGAGTATCCGTAACAGTGATGGCGTCAGGAGTCGTCGCCGGATCAGCCGTTGGACCCGCATTGGCAGCATTGGCAACATTAAGGGTGTACGCTCCAGGCTGACCGATTGTCAAGCCATTTGCTGGACCTGTTTTCGTAATATTTAAATTTGGTGGAACAGTCGTAATAGCTAGGTTGCGGATTTCATGAATATTCGTGCTACCGCCAGTTGAAGACGCAAAACCAAATTTTAAGGTCGGGGGTGCTGCGGGTAGAAGTAAGGGTGGAATGACATTGACAAATCCTGCACCAAAGTCAATATCAACTGAGATTTGACCAGATGGAGTCAGAGTAATTCTCGCGGTTCTTTGGGCAGTGGCTCGCGTTGTCACCCCAGGAACGTCTATACCTTGAGGTACTGCCGCACCCGTTAAGAACTGGTAACCACCCGCTTCCGGACCCCTAATCGCCACAGAATCTGGTACTAGTCCAGGACCACCACCACCCTTGCCCTGGTCTATGGGGTTAGAAAAGTTACCAAACTCATCAAAGCCAATCCCAACATAACCCCCCACTAGTCCAGGTAGACCAGCGTTAGTGCTGGGAGCATAACCAAGGGAGCCACCGAAGGCACCAGCCGCATTGGATGAAGCTGCGCCATCTTGCAGCACAAAACTCAAGCCATCTGCGCCATCTCCACCGTAAGAGAAGAAATCAAAGGTGATTATAAGTCCTTGCCCTGAAGGAATCGGCTGGTTAAAAAGTACAAAGGTCGCTTGGTTGCCTTGGGCTGGAGTCAGCCTTAGAGCTCCGCTGCCAGCCGCATCAGGCAATCCTCCAGAGTTACTTGCACTGGTGGCACAGGCAGGAATGCCGATACCTGCACCAGTAGTTGGTGGGTTGGCAATTGGGGTGGCGGCTGTTAAGCAGGGGGGGTTGGAATTGTTAGCAATTCCAAAGTTAAGAGTGGTGGGATCGGCGACAGTCGGATTTGTGAAACGTTCGTTAAATAGTACAGTCTGGGCACCGACTGGTAAACTACCAGCCGCCAATAACAAAAGTGTACCGCCAGTCATCCAGCCCAGGCGCCTGGAATGATGGGGGTTAATTAAAGCTTGCCAGAGTGAACTAACCCCTTGGGTATCGAGGATTGGAAACATAGGACCAAGATTAAAGTGAATGAGGATTGAAGATGTAGCAAGCGTAAAAAGAACTAGTTGAGTACTACCGTTCTATTTGCAAGTCTGATTCTTGGGATTCAAAGATGATTTCCAAGCCTCTGGTGTCTTGAAAGATAAACTCAGCACGTCTGTCGCGGGCAAAATCAACGACGTCTCTGCCTGGGGTAAGTAGTCGCCGTTCCCCAAAGGAGCGAATGGTCATCCTTTCTGCTGCAATGCCTTGTTTGATTAAATAATTTCGTGCTGCAATTGCTCGACGCTGCCCCAAGGCGATGTTGTAGGCGTCGCTGGCACGGGGGTCTGTATGACCTTCAATGTCTACGGTGAGGACGGGATATGTCCGTAATACTTCGGCGATTTTGTCGAGTACTGCAGCACTGGCTGGGCTAATGTTTGATTGGTCTAGGGCAAAGTGGATGTTCCTCGGTACGCGCAGGCGTAGGGGTGTGGGTGGGAGTTCGGGTGGCGGGGCAACTGGTGGTGTGGGTGGTGCGGGTGGTGTTGTGCATACGGGAATTGGTCGTTTTGTGTTATTGGGTGGTGTGGGTTGTGAGATGGCTTTGATGCTGGCGGTTGGAGATTGGATGCTGGCATTAATGGCGGGTTCTGATGTGCCAAATTTGGGGTCTGTAGCGATCGCACTAACTCGCTCTCCTGGTTGTAAATTAGTAACCGTAGCGCTAAATTGTCCCTGCTCATTTGTCGTTGCACGTGCTAAAGGTTCACTCAATGGACCACTCGCAGCAGTATTTTCCCCAACTTTGTAAATTGCCACCGTTGAACCCGGATCAGCTTTGCCTTCTAGCTTGACACTCTGCCCCAGCATCACAAATTCACGAGTCATAAATTGCGGGGCATTAATTGCCGAATTGCCGGTATCTTGACGACGATTTTCTGAATTGCGAGGCGGATTTGGTCCATCGCCACGCTGAAAATCAACGGCGTCAACGTTAGATTGGGCATTCAAGTCGATGCTTAAGCCTTCTAGTTCACCAAAGCGATTATTTTCGATGATATTTTTGTCGCTTTTGGGATAGGAGGTAACTACCACACCAGATCCTGCTTGTCCACGGATTAAGTTATCAGTAACTTGGTTATTTTCCCCCATCAAATAAACCGCAGCCCTGCGTAACCTTCTACCGTTATAAATAATCTGGTTATTACGAATTTGGGCTGCGCCTTGTGGTTTAAACAAAAACACGCCACTGCCGTCATTGCCACAAATTAAATTACCTGCGATTTGGGTATTATCAATTACCCCTTCTAATCTAATCGCATCGGGCATTCCAGCAAGTCCATTTCCGACGATGATATTTTCACTAACTACCAGATTCTTGGACTGAACTGAGGTAATAATTGCACTACCTTCATGGTTGGCAATGCGGTTACGGCGAATCGTTGTGCCAGTACTGTTAAATACCGAAACCCCAAATGCCGACAGTTTGTCCGGTGCTTTTTCACTGGAAGTTATGCCTAACCAATTGTTTTCAATTACGATGTTTTTGGGTGGCAGATCTTTATCTGAAAACGGGAAGCTGGAGTTTGGTGGTTGTTGCCGACTAATATTTGGTGGCGGTGATTTGTGGGCGATAAATATATCGGCAGGTGGTGTACTGAGAGTTGGCACTTGGGGAGTTTCACCGAACCCGTAGATGCTCAAACCTTTAACAGTAATGCCATCAGCGACGATGGTTAATCCCCGTAAAATTTCCTTGTTAGTTGCCGGGGCAATTTCCACAACCGGAATCGGAATTGCGATTTCTGCGGTTGCTGATTTGGTGGCGTCATATCCTGGTTGGGTTGTACCATCAATTACCAATCCTGGACTATCTAAGTCAGGCAAGCCTTCAGTCAGGCGGATGATGGTTTGGTTGGGCGGTAAATTAAACTCAATCCGTGATGGTGCATCGGCACTTAATTGTTTAACCTGTGCCTTTTCCGCCTCACTTAAACGCTCAACACTGAGTTCACCATTGACAAGAGCGATCGCTTCTCGCAATGTCAAACTACCATCCGGTTGAATTCCCCCATCCTGATTACTATTGACAACAACACTTAAATGTGCTGCTTTCGTTTGAGCTGTGACAATTGTCGGCACTGCTAATGCCATAAACAAGGGACAATTAAAAATTAAAAATCTCAGAGTTTTAATTTTTACGCAGTCTCTAATCTCAAGTTTTTTACCTTTATGATTCATCAGTAGTTATTAGTTATTAATCATCAATCATCAGTCAGCAATTACTCAGACGACCGAGGGTTTGCTACCACTGTGCTATCTGTTACATCTGTTAAAAATCCGCTGCCACAGCAGTAACTCAAACGATCCTGCATCGCTACCAAGAAGGGCGCAATCATTTACGCCCATAACGACTTACTTCTCACTCTTGAGAATTGCTGAGAGGGGCAATTAATTGCGCCCACAATTCTTTGCTAATGGCAGTGGCTTGTGTGCTAGATTCCCGCTGTTGGCGAGGTGCTACACGCTGCCGTCCAAAACCACCAAAAAGTTCATTAACCTTCATCGTCAAACTCAAATACGGACCGTCTTTAGAACGATATCCCGTAAAGTCTCGGTCATCAACACTACCAAAGCTATAACCCACGCCAATTCGCAAATCAGGTGTTAGGTAATAACCCGTTTCTACAGCTACACCAAACTCGTTATAACAGGAGAAGATTGACCAATCCAACGTCCTTCCACTGCCAAATCTACCTGATAGCCAAGTTTGTAACTTGCCCGCAGTTGGGATAAATAAACTGTCGAAGAATTGCTGAAATCCTTGGCTAAATCACTATTGCTGTAACGGAATGCGCCCTTGCCATACAATTCCCAACGCCAACTTGGAGCATAAATTGCTTCCAATGCCAAGACGTGTTCCTGTGAACCTGTACCACTACCAATTAGTATGGTTTCGGGAATTGTGTAGGGATGGTATTCATAACGGAATAGGGCATTCCATTTATCGCTCTGGGGGTCGCGGTAAGCTAGTCCCATTCTCAGAGTTGCACTATCACCTAATCCTTCGATACCTTGGTTGGCAAAGTTAGCTTGTTCATAACGAGCCAAGGCGGTTAAAGCTGGTGTAAGCTTACCAGCACCTGCAACTGAGAAAACAGTGTTATCATTCCCAGAACCGGTACGATGCTCAACTCTTGCCGATGCTTGGAAGTTGGGGTTGTCGGAATATTCAAGACCGACGCTATAAACCATCACCGCCCAAAAGTGCCAAAGCTGCCGCACTTTGTCCAACGGCATAGGGTTGCAAGAATCTTGTCCCGGCGGCTGTGGCTACATTAGAGTTACTAAAGGTGTGTTCATAACCAAAATTAGCCCTGAGTCCTGGGGAAATAATCCAACGATGATTTAAGCCGACTGCACCTTGTCCAGTTACGCCACCAAAACCACTAATTACCGAGTATCGACCAGTAACAGAGGTATTTTCGCCGATTTTCTGCTCAACAAGGGTATCAAGGCTAGTAATTGAGTTATTACCCAAAATGCCGCCATCAAAAAATTGATGTGCCAGTCGCATGGTCACGCCCGGATAGGCTCTCCAATCTAGCCCCAAGGTGGTACGGTTGGGATAGAGTGGGTCGTTACCACTACCGAGATTGACTTCGTTTTGGGCGCGGAAGGTTAAGGCTTCGGTAATCGGTAACCCTAAGCGGGAGACAATTTGGCTCGCATTCCCGGAAAATGTATTATTAACCCGGTCATTGCGATCGCGATTTACATAATCTACCCCAATCGTGGCGGAACCGATTTGTTGCTCAACACCAGCACGTATCGTAGTAAGTGAGTTATTAACCGCTGTACCTGGTGCAGCTTCCACACCTGGATTAAACAAGTCAAAAAAGTCAGTTCTAATCGCCGGTGCTGTGCCAAAATTCACCTCATGGTCATAACCCACCACAAAACGTGTACTAGAACCCAATTTCGCCGTTGCCGCTGCCCCCATAACGGGTTTGTCCTGGCGTAAAGCTAGTAGTAGCATTGTTGCTAAAGTTTTCTTCTACTGAGCGATAGTAGGCACGGGCATTAAGAGCGGGCGAAACGTTAGCATTAACTTCAAAACGGTAGGCTGAACCTGCAACACCGCCTAAGAGTGGGGAATTATTAAACGAGTGAGCATATTCGCCAATAAACTGCCCGTTTTTGCCCAAAGATAACAGAAAATCCGCACCATACAGCTCAAAATCTTGTATGCCTTGATCTTGCCGCAGATAAGTCGCCCCTAACCAACTCTGGGAGTTGAAAGCTTGGGAGATGTTGTATTGCAGTCTGCCAGCGTAAAGGTTGGTGTCGCCACCGCCTGCATTTTCATACTGGTAGGTAACCACAATACGCCGTACTAAAACTGTGCCCGCCTTCTGAAACTTCCCCAGTGGTGGCAGTAATGCCAAAAGGTTGAAATTCGGTGGCTAAAACTGGACGCCGGAATAACAGCGTACCTCGGTCGTAGTCGATTTCATAATCTGGTCCACGACTGAGGGGTTTTCGCTCAACTACTGTACCGGGGCGGTTTAATTCCTCCGTTTCCACGAAGACGTTTTTCACTACCTGCCACCAGGCGTCGTCGGGAGACAAAGTAATAACCACTCGTGCGTTGGGTTGAATGGTGTCCCGCTGGAAACCCTGGATATCATTGCTATACATGGCGGTAATTTGCAAATTACCGAAGTTGTAGTTGCCTTTGAAACCGTGGAGTTGCCGAGTTGTTGGCGGTAAAAAGTTGGGAGGCGCGGGCGAATTCTTGGGTGTTGTAGTCGCCCCCACATTACGTAGTCGGCTTCTGCACGCGGGCGTCTGTGAACTTCGCTCAAAACGCAGATAAAGACTATCGGTGGAAGGGGTGAGGTAGTCTACGGTGGAACTGTCGCCATATACAGGATATTGTTGTTCGCAGGCTTGGGCACCACGGAATAAGCGGGTTGTGCCGTCGCAGGTTTCGTTGAGATTGCGATCGCTATTATACGCCCCCGTAAATAACCATTCCCCTAATTTACCCGTCGCAAACACCGCCCCAGTTAAATCTAACTGTGCCCCATCTCCAGTATTGGGATTGAGAAACTCGCTTCGTCTGCCAAAAAAGTTTGTCCCAGCACGCCCAATTCTTAAGTTAACAGAACCGGAAACCAAGGATGGTCGCAAGTTGGTGACAAATTCAACTTGGGCATATGCCTCAATCGGTGATACTGGCGTGTTATTGAGTCTTTGTGGACCCGTATTGGGCGATTGGAAATTGGGCGACTGAGAATTGGAGTTGGAGACGGAAGGATTCGGGTTAAGTATGCCCGCCCTCGGTGCTGTACTGCCTGCGGGCTGTCTATCTCGGCTTTCTATACCGATTTTGTCCACAGCGGCACGAATTCGCACCTTTTGAGCTTCTACACCCGATTGCAGTTGGGCGGTAAATGTGCCACCCCGTGCCATTACCTGAAATCCTAATTGGTCTTTGTCGTAGTCGGCACCAATAAATTTACCAGCGCTGGTGGTGAGGGTAACTACGCTATCTTCGGTGATCAGTTGACCGTTTTCATCGATGATTTTTCCGGTCAGCGTCAGGTTAGAACGACCATCGGCTGGGATACGCGGGTCGCCAACTGGTGTGATTTCAATCTGGGCAGTGGTCTTTTTAACCGTCAACCCCACACTGACGGGTGTGCCATTTCCTGCCTGCACACTGATGGTATTTTCTCCCGCTTCTAGGGGAATGTTGTACCAAACTTGGGTAATCAGATTGCTGGCTTCGTCCCGTTGCTGTTGGGTAGAAATCCCGGAATCTATCGTTTTGGTGTTGACATTTACCTGAATTTGTGCAGCAGCATTGTACTGCACCACCAAGTTAGTTGTGCGATTGGTGCTAACCCCTGTCTGTGGACTGAGGATGCGGACTTCATTCGCCGCTAAAGTGGGAAAGGTAGTAGGTGTTGGTGCTGTTGATGGCGTTGGTGTCGATTGGTTTTCAGTCGGAAGTGGTTGCTTATCTATTTCCTGAAGCTGGCTCAATTGAGCGTAATTTGTCAGTAATTTTTGATTATTACCAGCTTTAACTTGGTCTAAAGGTTTAGATTTCAGGAGATTTTGAGAGGGCAAACTGCTCAGAAATACCTGGTCTAAGGATTTAGAAGTGAGTAGGTTTTGAGATGGTAAGCTGCCCAAAAGTGAGGATTTGCTTTCGTCAGTTTGACTCGGCGTCGTCGAATCATCAGCTTTTGAGGCAAGTTCCGGTACATCTTCAGCACTAGCACCAAGAATGCCAGTTAGTCCCAATAAGGTTGTCAGTAACCCGACGGTTATTTGTCTTTTGCCTTTGAGCAACGACCAATAACTTATAATTAATGACCACTGATAACGCATGGGTAGAGAGTCTTTAAGCTGTTTATTTTTCATTACTGCTTCTCCCCATAAGCAGGCGTCACCGCAAAATTCATCCGAGACATTCCTCCTGGTGACAGTCGTACAAGACGTGATTGACTATTTTTTTCAATGAAGTAGGAGTTTGGCGCTAGAGAGTATCCAGGCAAACTGCTAAGATCTAGGGTTGCTGTACGGTTGCCGGCAATGACGTTAGCTAAGGAGAATAAGCCATTAGTATCTGTGGTGATACGGTTACCATCATCCATATAAATTACGGCATTTGGTACTCCTGGCTCTCCTGGCTGTTGTTCACCGTCAAAGTTTTTGTCAACAAAAACTCGCCCAACAATGGTGCCGCAGTCGGATAAGATGCCTTGGCGAATTCTGAGGGTGAAGCTGGCAATATTACTCCGGGGTTCTTGTGCGATGTTTTTGCCGTCACCACGGATGGCGTCTGGTGTTACCACGGCGGCATAAACGATGGCTAGGGTTTCTTTGGGATTAAGTAGAGGATAGGTAAAGGTAACATTGCGGTTGGCGATGACTGGCGTTGGCAGGGTGACTGGAGTGCTTGCGCCGCCATTGGTACTCACCGAGGCTTTGAGTGACTTGGGCAAAAATCGCAAACCCAAGGGCGCAGTGTCGGTAATGGTAATGTTGCGTGCTGACGCATCACCTGTATTTCTTAATGCCAGACGATAAATAACAGTATCACCTGGTTCTGCGGCTGCACGGTCGGCTGTTTTGATCAGCTCAAGAATGGCTTGACCTGCAACTAAGATGGTGGGATTAGAGTTAACGGGCTGAAAATTATCTCCAGATGCTGTTGCTGTATTGGTAATATCTTTGGCAATCGAAGGTGATGCTGCAATGATTAAAACGGCGCTTAGTATCGCAGTTATCAATAGCTTAAAGCTACGTAACTTGTGTTTGTAAGATTTCATTAAATGGTGGTTGCTTGAACTGCATTCGAGTCTTGAACACTTTGTTTAATCTAAAAGTGTCTCCGTAATTTTTCTAGGTATTTTTTCAGTAGATTCCCTGATTATCAAGCTTATTTTTGGAAAGCTTGATCATGTTGTTTGATTGCCAGGTATTTAACCCGAAATAATAGCAGATTTTTCTGCCTATGGATTATCACTGCCAATTTTTTGGCGTTTGTATTACACCATCGCCAGATTTTTCTGACAATTTTTCCTAAAAAAGCCTTACTCATCAAAGAGTTTAGCGATTAGATACCTGAAACTGTAATACAGTAGTCTTCTGTTTGCTTATACAGATGATATACATATTTATCACGGTTGCAGTGATTTCGTAAATAGATTATCCGTGATTATCACACTATCAAAATGAGACAATCTAGGATATTGTGAGAGGTTATTTAACAATACCCAGTTCTGCTCAGAAATCACTCATTAAAACAATATATAACCAACAAGAAATGATAAATCTCTTCAGTAACCATCAAAAAAATCAACTTTTGGTTACCAAGGATTGCCGATCATTGCGAAGGCACTCCAATAGTAGGGATGAGAGAAATCGCGATCGCCAATTCGAGTCAGTTGCACCTGGTAAATCCGAGGTTCCGGCTGTTGTAACTAGCTTGCCACGTTCGAGCCGGACTTGACCATTAATCATCGCTAACTGCGCCTGTCGCAGGGCTTCAGCCTTAATCGGAGCGTTTTTAAGCTGCTTGTAAAACTCTGTCATTAAGCCTAGCGTGCCTTCATCATTAACATCCCACAAACTGGCGATAACCGACTTCACACCTGCTTGTACCGCCACACCAGCAAAACCTAATTCCACCTGATCATCGCCTATGGCTGTGCGGCAAGCCGACAATACCAACAAATCCACTGGCGGTTTTGTCCATTCCAAAGACCGCAATTGCATCGGTGCTAATTTACCTTCTGATAGCTCAATATAAGAATTAGCCGCTTGCCCTGGCAAAAATTCGGCATGGGTTGCCAGGTGAATAATCCGAAATTTAGTTTGTTGACGCTGCAATTTTAGATTATCTAAGGTAAATTCTTGATTGAGGAAAGTTTTGCCATCCCAAGTTTGAGCAATATTTGCCAACTCTACAGGCACGGCAGGTAAAGGTCGATTGCTAGGAAACTCGCTTGCCCCCATTCCCAGCACTTGGGAAGTTCGGATATCGTTGCGACGGGTATCGGTAAGGGCAAGGCTGGGCATGATACCAACACTGTATCGTTTGACTATAAAGCCTTTGCCGTCGTGGAGTGCCGCTAAAGGAATTGTCCGCAATCCAGCATCGGTAATGTATGTCAAGTTGTTGATACCTAGCTGCTGTAGGTCTTTTTCTAAGGGTGCCACCAGCCACTCATACATTTGTGTGGCGGGTGCAAGATAGCCTGTGGAATTACGGACATTTGTCACCGCAAGGCGGAATTTCTGGGCGGTTTCAATGACTTGGGCTCTTGTGGCATTGAGGGACTTGCGAATTGGTTTGCCTTGTGCGGTAATTAGAACTAACTCTAAGCGATCTGTGCTTCGCAGCAGCGCTTCGCCATCGCTCATTTGGGGTGTTACGGCACGCAATAAGGAAAGTTCCGCCGAAGAAGACTCTAATCCTTGAGAAGAAGCTGGGGCGGGAGTGATGCTGGCAGGCACAAATAAGGCATAAACTACCGCTGGTTTTGTACCAGTTTTTGTATCAACATTTGCCAGAATATTACGAGCTTCTGATAAGCTTGTGCCAGCAACATTTTGACTTAAGCCAAAATACTGTTGAAATTCCTTGCCGGCTGAGGCATCAAGTGTCTGTACAGACTTATCTAAAGCGGTGGTACCGCTAGTATTTGGTAGAGCAATGTTGCCGAGAGTACCTTCTGTGGGGTTACGATTTGTAGGATCATTGATCGGGGGTGGAGTTGGATTAATCGGTTTGTTGACACTAATAATCTGAATATCGCCTTGCTTGTAGGTATATTGAAACGAGCGCAGAGGTAAAATTGGATTATTGCGACTAGAAATTGCTCCGGCTGTACCGTTTATCTCAGAATTGCCGACAATAAACGGAGTCAAACCTTGACCACCGTGATTAATTGTAATCGCACCACCACTATTACCACCACTTGAAAAAATACTGGTTGCACCCAGGTTAGTTGTAAAGGTTTCGGTGGCACGAAAAAACCCTTGTGTCTTAATATTTACCTGTCCACCAGTTGTCCCACCTTGAGTATTAAGCCAATCAATTTGCAGATTACCTGGTGTGTTTAAGCTGACATTTCCGCCTTTGCCACTTCTACCCTGAGTATTAATTTGTCCTGTCTGAATTGAATTATTAGCATTAATTTGAATATTACCGCCATCTTTGCTGCCAGAGGAGTTGAGGTTGCTGGTAGTAACTGCACCATTATTACTAGTTAAGCTAATTTTGCCGCCGCTGCCTGTGGTGGAAGTATCAATACCACCCCGGTTATTGATATCGCCATTACTAGTTAAATTAACACCGCCTTCTGAACTAATTTTGCGGGTGCCAATGTTGCCACCGCTACTGGTAATTGTTGTACTACCCCCACTGGTTACATTTAGGGTATCATCTAATTCCACATTGCCTGTAGAATTAATCCGCAGACCAGCTCGGCTAATGTTGAGAGTGTTAGCATTAACTTTGCCGGCAGTAATCTCCAAACCTATTAGTGGTGAGTTTTTGCCTACTGTATTATTAAACTGCACTACCCCGTTGCCAGTTTTGATATTTAAAAGCTGGTTACCATCGAGGGTATTATTAAAGCTAATATTGCCATTTTGACTACTATTTAAAGTTAGGTCGTTGTTGAGGAATACGGGGGAGTTATAAGTTTGATTGTTGGTGGTGGTAATATTGCCGTTTAGTTTGGTAGTGCCGCTACTATTGGTTGTGAGGTTACTGAGGGCTTGATTATTACCAACGCTATTGTTGAGATTAATGTTACCCCAGCATCGGCGGTTAGGGTGAGAGCTTGATTGCCGTTAACTGTGCCATTAATGGTAATATTTCCGGCGCCGTTGTTGGTGTTGAGGATGCTATCTTTGCTGAGTAAGACATTGCCATTAATGGTAATATTTGAATCGCTGCTGATGTTATTGTTAAGGGTTGTTGCTCCGACCAGGGTTACCGCAGCTCTATTTAAGCCTGTAATTGAGCCATTAATAGCAATACTCCCAAAGGGGGATTGAATTTTACCGAATCTCTGAACGTGGCGTTATTCAGTACGGTAACAGCATTTTGTCCATCAGAACGTCCGATTACAACTTCACTAAAACCATTTCTAATTGCCAACAGTTTGGCATTGGTGAGATTAAAGTTTCCGGAAATTGGAAGTAATCCATTAATTGAAATTGCTTGAGTTATGGTTCCCGGTTGCAGTGCTAAATTACCTGTGCCGGTTAGGAATTCGTGCCACCATTAAAGTTAAGGTCATTCGCAGTTAAGGAGAGGTTACTACTATTTGCTTGCACTCCACCACCAAAGTTAATGGCTGCGGTTCCGGCATTCAGGGCAATATTGTTACCTGTTAAAGTTACTCTAGGATTTAATTGAATATTGCCATTGTTGGTGGTAATATTGTTGTTAAGTAAGATATTATTTCCTGTATTAACAGTTAAGTTGTTAAGGGGAGTGTTGTTACCGATACTGTTATTAAAAAAGACATCACCGTTACTACCAGCATCGATAAGTAAGTTGTAATTGCCGTTAATTGTACTTTCAAAGGTGACATCGCCGCTGCTATTGCCACAGACGTATGATGGACCAGTCATACAAATTGTTTGATTGGCAGTTAAGGTAACGGGACCATTAAATCTGACACTATTGTTGCGGGTTTGAATTGTGCCGGTGGTAATGTTAGTTCTAGCATTTAGGGCAATTGCACCTCCTGTTGGGGCATCTAGTATGCCACCAAGGGCGGTATTAATTCCACCTGTAGTGATGGTATTGGCAGTAAAGTTAATATCGCCGCCGTTTTGGCTGCTAACATTGGCAAAGCTTTCGATGTCGCCTGTGAGAATGTTACCTGTGTTGGCATTGAGGGTAATGTTACCCCCGCTACCAGCAAAAAAGGTTCGGGAGGATAAATCACCGGTGGAGATGTTGCCACCCTTGGGTGTTGAGGATAATATTACCGCCATTGCCATCGGCGGAACCTGTACTAATATTGCGGGTGGTGATGTTACCTGTGGGGGATGTGGTGGTTAAGTTAACTGTGCCACCATTGCCAACTTGAATACTAGTATTAATTGTACCTGTGGTGATGTTAGCGCCAGAAATGGTTAGATTTCTGCCTGGTGCGGTAATGCTTTGGCTTTGGTCCATGATCAAGGAACCCTACACCACTGCGATCGGCATCGGCAGTAAAGGGTAATTCCTCCTCCCAATGGGGTAAAATTCAAGGAGACGCCAGGGTTGATCGTAATGTTGTTGGTGGCTTGTAGTAAGACGTTACCGTTTAAATTCTCTAAGGTTTGCGCCCCAATTTGAAAGTTGCCTGTCCCGCCCTGTCCTGCTAGAATTTGACCAGCTAAATCGCCTGCTGGAATATTTGGGGCTAGTTGGTTATCATTTGTCCCTATACCAGCGACGATGGTAATGTTGGCAGGGTCAAATAGGATTGTGCCATTTTTACCAAACGGTGTTGTAACATCTACCTTGCCGTCATAGAGTAAGCTTGCTTTACCAGAAATTTCCACCACCAGCCACCGTTGCCACTAACGGCATTAGCATTAACTTTACCGTAAAATCCTGTGGTTTCGTCAGACCAGACTATAACTTTACCGCCATTGCCGCTGCTGAGTGCTGAGGCGTTAATTTGCGAGTCTGCGCTAACGTAGGTACGTGTTGCATTGGGTACGCTGCCATTACCTTGGTAGTCGCCACCAATTAAGACTGTACCACCGCCATTTATACCTGATGCCTCAATGTTTGCACCAATTAAACCAACGCGGCTGCCTAAGACCTGCACATTTCCGCCCGTTTGTCCAGTAGCATTAAGATTGCCGGAAACGATGGTTGTACCGGTTTGGCTGGAATGGTTGCGCCAGAAGCCTTGAGTTGAACTGTTCCTAGGTAAGAAATGCTTAATCCTGTATCTATTTTTCCCGCTGTACCTGTTAGTAAGGTGGGTAAATCTACAGGATTAATGGAAGTATTCGGAGTTGTTGGGGCAACTTCTAAACTGAGTAAATGTCCGGGTTGACTAATTCTCACTAAGTTATGACCAGGAACCGCTGCTATGGTAATATTTCCTGATGGTGCGGTTAGGGTGCCGGTATTAATTACGTTGCCGCCGAGTAAGGTTAAACTTTGTGCTGGGGATACGGCTAAATTTCCAGCATTGATCATACTACCTGGTTGGGATAAGTTAAAAGCAAAGGTGCTGGGAGTTCCCGTTAAGTTTGAGTAGTTGTTGTTGCCAAGGACGTTAAACCAATTATTATTGCCAAAGCCAATACCCGTGGCAGTTGTTGCCGTAAATGAGGCGGGAAGATTGAGGCTTGCTGACTGTCCAAAAATCATGCCCGCCGGATTGATTAAAAATAGGTTGGAATTGCCGCCTGTGATTTGAATTAAGCCATTAATTAAGGAGGGATTGCCACCAGTAATTCTGCCTAATATATTCTGAATCTGTGGCGAAACCTGAAAATTCGCGGTTTTTCCGGCTTCTAGATTAAATTGCTCAAAGCTGTGAAAAAGATTTGCACCATCTTTGGAGAGGGTGTTACCAAGGATGTTAAAACGGTTGCCATCTTGAATAACATTGTACCTGTGCCGTCAGGCGCTGGTGTAATCGATTGTGCCTGGACATTTTTGCCGAAAATCATGCCAGTGAGGGGAAGAATCAACCACCAACTCAGTTTTGTTAACACAAGTTTCATCAAACTACCTCTATAGGAAATCTACTCACTCAAGCAGAAGGGTGACTATCCTTGTTTAAGGGTAGGAAAACACCGTGCTTCTATGTGGTAGATGCCCTCTTTTTGGCTTGACTCAAGGCAGGAATCAGCAGAAATTAATCAAGCCCACACTTTCGGCTATCCTAACACTCAGGACTCGGACAAGAGTCATATTTAATTGTGACAAATTGCTTCCTAGAGTTGTTTGGTAGGGGCACAAGCCTTGCGCCCTTTTAATCATCTCAGTTTTAACCAACAACTAATGATGGGGGCGATGCGTCAACAATATTAATCATTGTGTAGTTGGAGTTTTCTTGGGCAGCAAATTTGCTATTCCAAATCCACTTGATTTTGACAAGGTTGACCCTGTTCAATGGTTGTAAGATTAGACAAGGTGGTTTCGGCAATGTTTCTGAGTGCATTTTCGGTAAAGAAGGCTTGATGTCCGGTAATCAGTACGTTAGGAAAGGTTAGCAAACGTTGGAAAATATCATCCTGTATTACAGCGTCTGATAAGTCTTCAAAAAATAAATCCGATTCTTGTTCGTAGACATCTAAGCCAAGATAGCCAATTTTTCGAGATTTGAGGGCGCTAATTACGGCTTTGGTGTCAATCAAGGCACCGCGACTGGTATTAATTAGCATAACTCCTGGCTTCATTCGTTCCAATGCCTGGGCGTTGATCAGGTGATGGGTTTCGCGGCTGAGGGGGCAGTGGAGGGTGATGATATCGGAGGCGGCGTAGATTTCAGCTAGTTCTGTATACTTGACTCCTAGTGCCTCGCATTCTGGGTTAGGATGGAGGTCATAAGCGAGGAGTTGACAGCCAAAGCCTTTGAGAATTTGGGCGACGATGATGCCAATTTTACCAGTGCCGATGATGCCAACGCTGCGATTGTGCAGGTCAAAGCCTAAAAGTCCGTCGAGGGAAAAGTTGTCTTCTCTGACTCGGTTGTAGGCGCGGTGAATTTGTCGGTTGAGGGTGAGAATGAGTCCGATGGCGTATTCGGCGACGGCGTAGGGGGAATATGCTGGAACACGGACAATGGTCATGCCTAATTCGGCGGCTATTTTTAAGTCTACATTATTGAATCCGGCTGAACGGAGGGCAATTAGGTTCGTGCCTTGATTGAAGAGAGTTTTTAAGGTTTTTTCATCCAATTGGTCGTTGACAAATACACACACGGCTGGGCATTCTGAGGCTAGGCGTGCGGTGTCATGGGTGAGATGGGGTTCAAAGAATAATAATTCGTGGTGGTGGTTACTGTTAGCAGCAGTTAGAAATTTTCGGTCATAGGATTTTGTGCTGAAGATGGCGACTTTCATGAGAAACTTCTTAGCTTTTTTCAGCAGAATTTACCACTCATCAGTTTACGCAAATTTAATTGAGGTGAGTGTATTGTGACTGGAAATGCTGGCTTTGAGTAAGTTTTGCTTATCTTTCGTCTTGCTTTTTAACTTCTGCCTCAACCAGTAGCTGGGTAGCCATACTCAAGACTTCGCCTTTGGTAAAATCGCCTCGTTCGTGTAAGAGTTCAGACCAGGCGCTTAAGATTTGCCAATCCCTGATTCCCTCTGCTTCTAGGATAGCGATCGCTTCTCGAATCCGGACTGGGATTTCGGTCATTTGCTTAGAAATTGGTTTTTAGTCGTAAAAATAGTTGGAAATTGCCATTATACGGCACTTGTTTGCTTTTTGAGGATTTCCACCAGATATTTTTATAATTCCTTTGAGCCAGAACTTTGATTTGCTTCCACCTCTGCAACCATTAAAATTGTTTTGAGAACTGAATCGGGATTGAGGCTGATTGAGTCAATGCCTTGTTCTACCAAAAAGCTGGCAAATTCTGGATAGTCGCTGGGCGCTTGACCGCAGATGCCGATTTTGCGATGATTTTCTTGAGCAGTTGCGATCGCCATTTTTACCATTCGCTTCACCGCTTCATTACGCTCGTCAAAAATCTGAGCTACCAAAGCCGAATCTCGGTCTAATCCTAATGTTAGCTGAGTTAGGTCATTAGAACCAATCGAAAAGCCATCAAATACTTGGGCAAATTGGTCAGCTAGAATCACATTACTGGGTAACTCACACATTACATAAACTTCTAAGCCGTTCATCCCTTTTTCTAAACCATGTTTTGCCATTTCGGCTAAGACTTGCCGCCCTTCATCGGGAGTCCGACAAAACGGCACCATTGGGATGACATTTGTCAAGCCCATTTCTTCCCGTACCCGCTTTAGTGCCTGACATTCCAAGGCAAAAGCATGGCGATATATCTTGTCATAATAACGAGAAGCACCTCGCCACCCTAGCATTGGGTTTTCTTCCTTCGGTTCAAATTGCTTACCACCCAAAAGATTGGCGTACTCATTTGTCTTAAAATCAGACAAACGCACAATTACAGGTTTGGGATAAAATGCCGCCGCAATCATACCAGCACCGTGAGCTAATTTATCAACAAAAAAATCTGGCTTATGGTGGTAGTGTTTAGTTAGTTCAGCAATTTTATTTTTAACTGTTTCATCTTGCAGTTGGTCAAAATGAATTAAGGCTAAAGGATGTGCTTGAATATGGTTAGCAATGATAAATTCTAACCGCGCCAAACCAACACCATCACAAGGAATTGCTGCTAAACCAAAAGCTTGCTCTGGATTACCAACATTCATTAAAATTTTGGTGCGAGTCTGGGGTAAATCGTCTAAAGTTGTTTGATGAATCTGGAAGGGTAATAAACCGCTATAAACTCGTCCTTCGTCGCCTTCTGAACAAGAAATTGTCACTTCTTGACCAGTTTTTAAAACATCAGTGGCATCACCACAACCAACTATTGCCGGAATACCCATTTCTCGTGCAATAATTGCGGCATGGCAAGTCCGTCCACCTTGGTTGGTAACGATTGCACTGGCTTTTTTCATAATCGGTTCCCAGTCAGGATCAGTTCGGTTTGTTACTAAAACTTCCCCTGGTTGAAATAGATTAATTTGGCTAGCATCAAGAATCACTCTGGCTTTGCCTTGTCCAATTGCCGCACCAACACTTCTACCTGTAATTAAAACATCGCTTTGTTGTTGGAGTTGGTAACTTTTCAGGACAGTGGTAGACTTTTGAGATTGAACGGTTTCTGGACGTGCTTGGACGATGAATAATTCCCCTGTAATGCCATCTTTTGCCCATTCAATATCCATCGGTGTTTCGACGCCCCGCACTGTGGAATAATGGTTTTCAATTTGCACAGCCCAGCGTGCTAGTTGTAAGATTTCATCATCGGTAATGCAAAATTGTTCTCGTTGGGATAAGGGGACTCTGACGTTTTTAGTTAAACGGGAACTACCAACGTCGTAGACCATTTTAATTTCTTTTGTACCGAGGCGTTTTTCGAGGATGGGGCGAAATTCGTCGGTTAAAGTTGGCTTAAAGACAAAGAATTCATCGGGGTTGACGGCTCCTTGAACAACAGTTTCTCCTAACCCGTAAGCGGCGGTAATTAAAGCGACGTTTTTAAAGCCGGTTTCGGTATCGATGGAAAACATGACGCCGGAGGATGCTAAATCGGAGCGTACCATTTTTTGAACGCCGACGGATAAGGCAACATCAAAGTGGTCAAAGCCGTTATGCTGACGATAGGAGATGGCGCGATCGGTGAATAGGGAGGCGTAGCAGCGGTGGCAATACTCCAAAACCCTTTTTATGCCCTGAACATTCAAATAAGTCTCTTGTTGACCCGCAAAGCTGGCATCTGGGAGGTCTTCGGCGGTGGCTGAGGAGCGGACTGCCACTTCTGTTTCGTCACCATAACGCTTACAGAGGGTTTGGTAGGAAGAAGCGATCGCCTCTTGCAGTTCTTGGGGAAAAGAGGTATTAAGAATTAAAGCACGAGCTTGTTTGCCACATTTTTGCAGGTTACTGACATTTTCAACATCTAAATCGGCAAAGAGTTGGCGGAGTTTGTCTTCAATGCTGGCTGTTTTGATAAAGTAACGATAGGCGTGGGCAGTAGT
>JAPJYX010000230.1:0-14723 GCA_030503985.1 Himalopsyche tibetana
AATAAAGGACTACAAAGATACAAATGCAAAGGTTGTGGGTACAACTTTACATCCACGGCATGCCGTGGATATCCTCAGGAACTGAGGGATAAAGTAATTGAATGGTACCTAGAAGGATCTAGCCTACGATCAATATCTAGAATGTTCAAGATTAACATCGCTACTATAATTAACTGGGTAAGAAAATATGGATCTAAGGATAAAGTCCAGTTGGAAAAAAAATAACTATTATGATGACAAATGCGTAGCATTTGTAGAATTAGATGAAATGTGGAGCTATATTGGAACTAAAAAGAAGAAATGTTGGATTTGGATCGCTCATGATAGAGAAAGAAAAAGAGTTATAGATTTTGAATTAGGTTCAAGAGGTTACAAAACAGGTCTTAGACTTTGGGAAAGAATCAAAAAGATTAACGTAATAAAATTTGCAAGTGATGACTGGGCTGCTTATCAACAATTTATCCCAAAAGATAAGCATTTAATAGGTAAACAATACACAGAAAATATTGAAGGTTTTAACTCAAATTACAGACTATTCCTAAAGAGACTTAACCGAAGAACAAAATGTTATTCAAAATCAAAAGAGATGCTGAAAGCATCTCTTAATCTGGTTATTGACAAGTTTAATAGTATCTATTCTAGTTAAGCAATGCCTGTTGTTTTTATTGGTTGATTCATATTATTTTTTTAATTGTGTATTTCTTTCATCTATTTTTGCCTATAGCCATTGAATATCACCCTCTTCAACTTTTTTTGAGCTATTTTTGCTAGAGTCTCCAGCCTCTATAACACCATAATGCCCTTCCCAGTTTCTTTCTCCCCAATCGCCTTTGAGTCCAGTCCAGCCTGTTTTTTTGCTCCAGGTGCCATGAGAATCTTGATCCAGAGAAGATAGATAACTGTTAATATATCTTCTTTCATCAGTAATTTTATCACTTATTTTTTTACTAATGCTTCACAGCGATTCAAGCTTTATTTCCTCTGCTCTTCTGTCATCACAGATTATCCAAGCTGGTTTTAGAAGAAGATATTCTGTGATTCGAAGTCTATAGAATTGTTGGATTTGAAATTAATATCTACAAATGATTTATCCTTTTTAACCACAAGTACTTTGTCTAATAAAACTGTATTGTCAGGATAAAAATCTGGTGCCTTGTTGAAGACCAAACTAATAAAGTTGATATCATTTTTGTTTATGAAATAATTAATTTCAGGTGCTTTTGAGAAAAAACCACTAACTATACCTCTGTCCCCTGGGTCTAGACTCTTAGTTATATCGCCCCAATTCATACCTTTCTTGAGAAAACTAAAAGTGCTAACACTACGGTCTTTTTTTTGACTATTGCTAATTCTTGAAAAGTATTCATTAATCTCGGTATTTTTCCTAAATTCTTTAATCTCATTATCACTCATCTTTGAAAAATCTGGACTTTCATTGTCATTCTTTTGATTGTTAAGAAATATATTATCTTTGTCCTTGTTGTTTTTTGTTAAATCAAACTGCTTAGTAATCTCAAACATTTCACTTGCAGAATAAACACTTGTAAACTTACCAATAGAATACTTATCACCTTTCTCCCAAAAGATAACATTCTTTCTCTTTAGCTTAATTAGCTCAAGGCTTTTTTCTTGGCCATCATTTTTGGAGTCTAATCCATTATAAGCATTTCCAATCAATGTGTATTCAGGATTGAATATATCAAATTTAGTTAGCTGATAATTTTTATTTTCAAATGTGATTGATTCATCTTGTAGATATTTTTGAGGAAACCAAATATTTGACAAAATAAACATTGATAATAGAAATACTGTGGTGATAAAAATATTAATTTTAATATGCATAAATTTATTTTGTTAATTCCTGAACTCTGCTGTTTACTTGTACCCATAATTTATTAATATCTCCCTTTTGCAATGGGTTGCCATGACTTGGAGAAACCTCTAAAACACCATTATGACTAGACCAGCCAACATCTTTCCACGAATCAAACTGTTCTTCGCACTTTACTTGAAATGACCATGATTTTTTTTCACACCTATAAGGAGGGTTACCGTCTTTTCTATCCCATTTCCTATCAGAATTCAAGTCAAGTGAGCTTAAATATCCAAGTGGTTCATTTGGTTGTATAATCATATCACTATTATTTAATAATTCGTACATTTGGACAACCCAAGCATGTTCGTCTCCATTTGTCATACTTGAACCAAAAGAGCTGTAGAATGAATTACTTGCAGTTTTTGCTAAATCTTGGTTCCCTGCAGCTGACTGTCGCCCTACAAAACTAGTTGAGTATTTTGTAAACTCCTTGAATTCCCCCCTGTATTGCTCATCATAGAACTCATCATAAGATTCATCTCTGTTAAACCACCCCCCTTTTTCAATTTTTTTTACTTTCCATTCAACTTTGAATTTTCCACAAGTTAGTTCGGATGGAGGGTCAAGAGCAATAATTCTATTTGTATTTTGCTTAAATGCTCTTGATAATTCCATAGCAAATAAACTTCCTAAACTGTGTCCAACTAAATTAATATTACCTGGCTTGTCAACACCTATCCCCTTAAGCCTTTCTGCAACTTTTTCTGCCATAGGCTTTATAAATGACGCTGCTTTGCATAAATCATGCTTATTTCCACCCTGCAAAGTACCGATTTTGTCATCAAGTGATTTGCCTTGTGATATATTATTCCAGTCTAGCAACAAAACTTCCGCATCTGGTTCTCTCTCTTTTATTCTAGACGCAATTTTTACAAAATTATTATTTTTATTTTGTTCATATTTTGGCATTTCGTTTTTTTCATCAACAATTCCAGCGTTATCTCTATACCCATGAGTAATAATCCAAACTTTTTTATCTAAAAATGTTTCATAATTTGATTTTTGTGCTTCATTTTGTCCAACCCTTCTTAAGAATACTCTTGGATTCCAATAATCTACACCATTCTTTTGCTCATCTCTCCAGTAAACACTTTTATCACCAGGTACCCTTATGTCTTCTTCAAGGTACTTATTTTTATCATAGTTTGCATAGGCCAGTTCTGATTGCTGTTTTTTTGCTTTATTCTCGTCAGCTTTGCTCTGATTACCATCACTTCCAACCTGCTTAATACTCTTCACCGTTTTTCTCACTTGATCTAAAGCACTTGCACTCACGTTCTCGTTGTAGTCTCTAGCAGATAGGGAGGTGCAGACTTTAAGCTGAACTAGATTATCTCCTAATTGATCATTGTTCACCAGGTAGCTCAACTTGTCTTGTGAACTATATCCGTCTTGAATGAGTAATTGATCTTCACTAATATTCCTATCAAAGCAAATGCTATACACTTCAGCCAAAGGCTTAGATTGGCCATTCAAATACAACTGCTTAGACTCTTCTAATAATTGAGGGTCTGTGGTTACTGATTCTTTGAATTTTGCTTGAAAGTAATAATAATATGAATTATATCTTGTTTCAAACCAGTTATCACCTAAGTTAGTAAAAGAATCATTTGAGCATATTTGTTTAGTCTGAGGGTTATAATAGTATTGAACTGTGTTGACTTTATCTACATAACCATTTTTAACAATATCAACTGTATTACTGCCTTTGTTATCGTGCCCATATTCTGATATAATATAATATGCTTGAGTTGGTTTTTGTTTATAGTTTGGGTCTTTTTTAGCTTTTTCTATATCTAGTTCTATTTTTTTCTTAGAATAATAATCTGCAAAAATATGTGTAGAATTATACTTCAGTTCTCCTCTCGTGTAGCCGTTTTCATTGAATTTTTCAGTTGGCTTTGACTCCCAACCAGAGGTCAATGTATCTGTTTTGATCAAACTAGGTAGTTCATAGATGTCATCTATAGTTTTTTGTTGCAATGCTTGTGCTGCTTGTGCGATGGAGGTGTTTAAGCAGTTTGCTATTGCTAGTGTGAATATCACTGCTAATAAGGCTACCTTTTTCATAAGTTATTTTTCATAAGTTATTTTTTGCATAGCCCTTGTCCTACATAGTCACATTTCGCCCCTTTTGACTGTAGGTAATAGACTGTTTCGCTCTTAGAGCTAGCTTGTATAGCCTGACTTAGAGGGCATGATTGCTCCAAATCATTCATGGATATACATAGGTTGATATTAGCTCCAGCATCTACCAGTTGGGCAACTTTAGACTTGGTTGATGTGTTGTTGTATTTTACTGTGCTCAATAGATAAGTTGTTTGGTAACCGTAACCGTCTTTTATGATTTCGTTGAGTTTAATATCAGATTTTAAGATTAAGTTAAGAACCTCAGAATTAGTACCATCTAATGCAAGATCCAGAATAGACTTTTTGCTATTAGTGTTAGAAACAGTGTTAGCGCTAACTTTGTTGTCTAGTAGTAGTTTCACAAAGTCTGTGTCTTCAGAATTAACAGCTATTCCAAGTGAAGTGATGCCCTCTTTTGTAAAATCAAACTTGTTTATATTTGATTTTATTAGAGTGAAGTATTTTTTCAAAAAATCAACCGATACCTTATTAGAAGATAGTCCATTTTTAGCTTTTTGGTAGTATACAGTAGACCAGACTGGAGCTGAGATGGTTGTGTAGTTAGTACTTTCTAATCCATATTGGATCTGATTTAGCGTTGAATTAAGATCAATTTCTTGTGTCAATAAGTCTGTTATAATATCAAGGTCTTCTAACTTGTTTTCTGACAAACCTATATTAGTCAAAACAGTTGCTACTAGCTTTTGTTTGAGCTCTGGAGTTAGGATTTTGATTGCATTTGATTTTTTAATCATTTGAGACAAAACAGGGAAGTTTGCCCTCAAGTTAGCAGCCGCAAAGACGAGGGGAAGTTCATCATTACTTGTGTTAAATGGCTTGAACGTACTATTAATATTGTACCCCTTATCAATCAATGCAGTGGCAGATTTTGACATTGAGTTAGATAACACATAGTTAAATATATTTTCTTGAATTGTCTCTGATGAATTCCATTGTTTTTGAACTGCTACCATATCTGGGTACTTATAGCCAGATTGAATTAGAGCTGATAAAAGAAGGTCATTTTTTTTATACACAGAATATTCTAGTATAGTAGTTTCATATGTATCTGATGAATAGTAATCGGCTTTTTTTGGCTTGAATTTAATATCAGTTTTAGCACCGCTTCTGATTAGGCTTGCGGCAGTTCCATTTTTTTCAGCAACTAATGCTTTGATTAACTCTGAGTCTTTTGTTGCTTGCGGTAAGTATTTAATAACAGCATCAGTAATAGTAGCTTCTGTATCGGTGTGCTTTGGTTCTCCAAGTAATTCTAACTTACCATGATTAAGGTCATCTAAAGCCCCAAAAACTTCACTGTCAACATTAGTAGCGTTAAGATAGCCAATAACACCTAACTCTCCCTCTTTTACTAAAGCTATTAAGTCAGATTTTGGAAGCTCCAGTTTGCCTAGTGTGGATAATAGAGAGGTGATTTCGGCATCTTGTTTTTTGATTGCAATCGACATAGCGCAATCCTGTCTGCTAGATATAACTCCAGCTTTAAGTAGAGATGTGATGATTGACTTATTTCCTGTTTGTACAGCCACAGATAGTGGTGAAGTGCATAAAGTATCAAGCTTGAACTTGCTATAGTTAACACTACTTGCGAGAATATCTAAACTGCTAGTAGGACTAGTTATGCTTGGCTTGCTTTTTAGGATCAAGTCTATTAGTTCTTGATTGCCATTTAGAATGGCTCCAACCAAAGGATACTCTGGCTTTAAACCTGCTTTTAAAATTAGCTCTGTGTCAAATTTTTTGTTATTTAAAGCCAACTTAAAGCCAGATTCATTACTGATAGGTATTCCTTGCTCTAATAGCTTTGATCTTGCAGCATCTGGCAAAATCCCTAGCGAGTTGTTAAGAACAGTGAACAAAAAGAAAGTAGCTACTATAACTGGCAGTGCAAGGTGTAAAAAAAGCCATGCAAAATTTTTTTCTAAGATTTTTTCTTTTATCTTGCTAAGCATTATCTTAACAGTGCTATTAAAGCTATTGTTAGAGCTACTACTAGACCCTCTGTTAGACTTATGAAAATCCTCGTTACCTTCTTTATTATTTGCTTTACTTGGTTCTGTGTTAGACATATATGCTAGGGTTAGTTTAAAATTAAGATTGATTATGGCGCTTGGTTATAAACAATTTTTGAAAGAATTAACGAATTATGTCAATAAACTAAACGCCAACAAACTAGCCTGAGCTTACTTAGGTATTTTTGACACAAGCTTTATACTGTGCTATAAGAATAATACTAGGTTTTTTATGTTTGTTTAATCACTACCATGGCAAAAATTATTCAATTCCCAACCAATCGTATCAAGAAAACTGATTTGCCTAATCTCAAAAGAGATGAAGTCAGCCCTGATAGCAGTTCCAGCGCTATTCCTAGTTTAGATACTGATACTGATACTGATACTAAGACTAGTAAGTGGAAAGCCTGGTTTGTAAAAGGCAAGATTGTCTGATTGAGGTCAAAAGACACTCCAATTTTATTTGGAGTGTCTTTTTTAAGTTTTTTTTGAGTCTGCCGTACTATCCTGTTCTAGCTCTTATTCTAGCTCTACTATAGGCTCTTCAGAAGCTAACTCTTCCTCTTCTGCGTTTTCAGGAGATACCTCTTCTGTGGACTCTTCACTTGCATCACTGTTTTCAATATCATTCTCAACGACATCATTTTCAACGACTTTAGCTGCAGTAACGCTTTCTTCTGAACTTTTTGCGCCATTTGCTTCTGTGCTGTCTGCGTTATCATTACCAACTGCACCGTTACCGTTTAGGTCATGACCTACTGCTTTTTCTACTTTGTCAACTATACCTGATAGTCCTGGATTACTAAGCACCTGCTTAGCTAATGGGTTATTTGCTAGGTTTTGTGCTTCTGAAGCTAGATTGGATAAGTTATTTAGATCTATCATATTTTATAAAAATTAAGTTGTTAACCAAATGATATTGGTTAATCATATGATACTTTAAAAGTATGATTAGTGTCAATACAGTGGTTTTAAGTATTAGTTTTATCTACTTTTTGAAATAATTTTGACATAATTATGCCTTAATGGTATTAATATTTTGGTTAGCTGCATCATTAGTTATATCAACTGCATTAGGAACTCAAATAGGAACTCAAAAACCATGTCTGTATATCCATTTTTATTAGGTTGTATTGAAGATTATGATAATGGAAAGCCAAACAAATTAACAATCCAAAGTAAACCATATGTTATCTGGGTAGGTGCAAATAAAAATGTTTATATTTTACCTGATGCCTGTCCTCATCTTGGTGGCTCACTTAGCCGAGGTAGTATTGTAGAAGATGGAACTAAAGTCCAGTGTCCATTCCATGTTCAACAATTTGATGGCCATGGCAATTTGAACGGAGTAAAAAACAAATGCTATTTTGACCTGCCTTATTATCGTGTTGTTAATGGCTTGATTTGGTTTGGACCACAAGAATTCGATGAGGATGTAGTTCCAAAATTTGATTTTATCAATGATCCCAAAGTTCATTTTGGAGCAACTGCACCTGGGCGAGTCGTTAAATCTCCTTTTCGCAAGTTATTAGGGATTGGTAGCGATGTTAACCATGCTGCTGGTACTCATAGTAATTCTATGGGAATTAGTAAAGTAATTGTAGAAGATAAAATTGTTAATGGTGGTAATGATTACTTGATCAGGCTAAAATTCTTATTCAAAAAATTTGAGCTCAAGGAAAAAATTAAATCTCCATTTCTATTTTTTGTAAAAGTAGATAACTATTTTAGGCATTGCTTAAATAAAATAGATCAATAATATTATCCTCATGAACAATCATGAGGATATATTTTGTACAAAATGTGACTGCAAAATTAAAGTTAAAAATGGACTTAATAAAGGACTACAAAGATACAAATGCAAAGGTTGTGGGTACAACTTTACATCCACGGCATGCCGTGGATATCCTCAGGAACTGAGGGATAAAGTAATTGAATGGTACCTAGAAGGATCCAGCCTACGATCAATATCTAGAATGTTCAAGATTAACATCGCTACTGTAATTAACTGGGTAAGAAAATATGGATCTAAGGATAAAGTCCAGTTGGAAAAAAAATAACTATTATGATGACAAATGCGTAGCATTTGTAGAATTAGATGAAATGTGGAGCTATATTGGAACTAAAAAGAAGAAATGTTGGATTTGGATCGCTCATGATAGAGAAAGAAAAAGAGTTATAGATTTTGAATTAGGTTCAAGAGGTTACAAAACAGGTCTTAGACTTTGGGAAAGAATCAAAAAGATTAACGTAATAAAATTTGCAAGTGATGACTGGGCTGCTTATCAACAATTTATCCCAAAAGATAAGCATTTAATAGGTAAACAATACACAGAAAATATTGAAGGTTTTAACTCAAATTACAGACTATTCCTAAAGAGACTTAACCGAAGAACAAAATGTTATTCAAAATCAAAAGAGATGCTGAAAGCATCTCTTAATCTGGTTATTGACAAGTTTAATAGTATCTATTCTAGCTAAGCAATGCCCTATTTTAGTGATGTCTTTTTGTATTTTCCAACTTTGTTTTTGTCTCGCTCTGTAACTAATATCGGAACATCATATTCCATTTTTTACTTCTACCCCCTAGATGAAAATCATTCAATAGCTGGTGCTGTTTACTATTCTTCAGCCCCTCTGCTATTGGATTTGGCACTAAGAAAATCATCAACCAAAGTACTAAATACAATCATCGATGAAGATATGTTTGAAACTGAAACTCAATATGATGTAACTCCTGCTTTTGACTTAGTGCATGATGAAATGAGGCATAGTGTGGTTACACAATGGCTAACTTCAGCTAACATGATGACTGATGAAGCCAAACAAAACCGTAAAAACCTTGTGGTTAAATAAATCAAACAGATCAAACAGATCAAAAAATAGCTAATACTAATTAGCTATTTCTTTTTTTATGCTGATTCACGGCCAGTATACTCATCTTCAACAGTATTAAAGTTAACTTTCTCACCAATCTTAATAAAATTAGGAACTTTAAGCACAACACCTGTCTCCATGGTCGCATCTTTTTGAACGTCTGAGACTGTGTTTCCTTTTGCTGCATCTGTTGTCATTTTAACTGTCATTGTAACTTTAATCGGTAATTCTACTGAAATTGCTTCTTCACCAAAATAAATTATTTCAACTCTCAATCCATCTGTAAGATAGCCTTCTTTACCACCTAACATTTCTTTATTAATATCAACCGATTCATAGGTATCTGTCAGCATGAAAGATAAAGAGTCTCCAGCGTCGTACATATAAGTTGCCCTCTCTCTTCTAATATCTGCTTCCTCAATACTTTCTCCAGCCTTGAATGAATATTCAGTAGATGATCCTGTCGTAAGCGATTTCATTGTGCATTTTTTGACTGGTTTGCCCATAGATTTTCTAATGAATTGGCATTTTACAATTACACATGGCGCATTGTTATAGTTGATAACTTTTCCTAATTTTAAATCCGTAAAATCTAACATATAGTTATATTTTTTATTAAATTTTACAGATGGTCAAGGTACAAGCTAAGCGCAAGTTCTCTTTAAGCTATGTACAACATGTGATAAACTTGTTATAGTTTTAAGTAAGTATCAATTAATAAAATTTATATAAATAAATATGCCACACCAAAGAGACAACACTTCTTCCCGCCCAAGAAGACCTACGTACAAGCAACCTAAACCACAAGAGTCACTGTCAGAGGCTAGAGGACGCTCTATGACGAGACCAGTCAAGAATGCGAGACCAAAGCAAAAACAGAAAACAATGGATGCTGACTACAATCTTTTGGTCAAAAAAGCTAAACCACAAGCAATCAAGGACTTTATACCAACTAAGTCTTTTGTCGAGCATGGTTTACATGATAAAATCATAGATAATTTGGCTAAAAAAGGCTATACACAGCCAACACCTATTCAAGATCAAGCGATTCCCCACCTTATAGATGGTAATCAGGATATACTAGGAATTGCTAATACTGGAACTGGTAAAACAGCAGCATTTTTGTTACCTCTTGTCCACCAAGTTTATGAAAATCGTAAGAAGTGTATACTTGTTCTTGCGCCTACGAGAGAACTTGCAGTTCAGATTCAAGCAGAATTAAAGACTTTTACGAATCACGGTCCTATTAGCTCAACAATTATTATAGGTGGAGAAAATGTTGATAAGCAAATCAACGCTCTGCGCAAAAGACTAAACTTCATAATTGCTACAACAGGGAGAGGCTTAGATCTGATAGAAAGAGGTGAGCTAAGGATTAAAGATGTTGATACCATAGTTTTAGACGAGATGGATCAAATGCTAGATATGGGGTTTGTTAGAGATATTCGTAAGATCTTATCGATGGCCACTTCTAACAAGCATCTACTGTTTTTCTCTGCTACTATGTCAAAAGACATTGAAAAAATTGCATTGGAGATGTTGTCTAAACCAGTGCAAGTCTCAGTGGTTCAAGGAACTACGACTGATAACGTAGAGCAAGATGTAATAGAAGTTCGTCCTAATGAAAATAAGTTTGACAAGCTTTGTGATTTGCTTTCTCGTAAAGAAGTAGACAAGGTGATTTTGTTTGAAAACACTAAGCACGGTGCGTCAAGACTAGAAAAAGACCTTGTTAAAAGAGGTTTTAGAGCAGTTGCTATTCATGGTAATAAGAATCAAAACCAAAGAAGAAGAGCTTTAGACGCCTTTAAAGCAGGTTCAATAGATATTCTTATTGCGACTAATGTTGCGGCAAGAGGTTTAGACATTCCATTGGTATCTCATGTAATCAATTACACTTTGCCACAGTCAAAGGAGGATTATGTCCACAGAATTGGAAGAACAGGCAGAGCAGGTGAAACTGGTCATGCTTATACTTTTGTGAATGTTGATAAGTAGTTGATAAGTAGAAATTGCTAATACTAACTAACTCGAAAAAATATCCAAAAAAAACTAACCCTAAGGTATAAACCCTTAGGGTTAGTTTTTTTAGCTGAGGTAAATAATGGGGTAAAATATTTGACAAACATAATATATAATGATAATATAGAGCACGAAGGTACGTATTTTTAAGAATACTTATTCTACGCTAAAAACTACGCTAAAAACAATGCTAAAAAACATTTTGATTGGATTTACTTTTGCAGTCTCAACAGCTTTGCCCTTTGCTCAGCCTGCTAATGCAGGAACATTTATGGTTAAAAGCATTGATTGCAATCAAGCTCAGCAAAAATTTATCTGCCGTGCGACAAAATACAATCCTTTTTCTCGTAAAAGTGCAAATTCCGTCTGCAAGGCTTTTTATGGTAAAAAAGCTCAAGCTAATGTCCATAAATACGGCCAAGGCTGGAACTGTAAAGTAGATATTTTCTAAGTTATTCCAAAGACTCTTACCAGCGCTTCTAGCCATAAAAAACCCGCCAAAAATTCACTAATAAAATCCACTAATAAATAAATGCACTTTTATATTGCATTTATTTTTTTTGATTCTGAATTTGGGTGGTTCCTCAGCCAGTACCTAAAACTCATAACTAAGTTTTAGGGCTATTTTTTTTTATTTCTTCTTCTTTTTCTTCGCTATATTTAGGTTTTAAGACTAACAGACGAACATCTGCGGAAGTTGTGATATGCGCTAGTTGAGAAACGACCCTATAAAAAACCGCAATAAATATAAATACATGCTATAGGCGTAGATACATACACACTATACATATACACATACATATAATATTGCGGCTTAATTGGGGTTCACGGAAGTGTAGTTTGGAGGCGATGCTTAGACTGCTTAGGAATACAGCTCTTCTATCTCTTCTCTTCTTGGGTGAGTGTTATCAATAATTGCAAGATTTGGCCCTAAAAAAGGGTCGTAGCAAGTTTCTAGTACACAATCTGCCACTGCACAATTTAACCATTCAGGAATGAAAATATGGACCGTATCGGTAGGATTAAGATTATATGCTTCAACTACAATCAACGCTAAAGATTTGGAAATACTTTCAAAACTTGTTTCGAGATAATTCTCAAAGATGGCAATATTGAACATATAACTCTTACCTTCTTGATTAGTCATTGTAAAGTTATCTGGATTTGATAACAATTCTTCTGTAGTAATACCTGCTAAATAAGCAATATGAATTGCCTGCTGCAAGCTAATATCATCAAAATTAACATTTTCTTCCACTCCTTGTCTGATCATAAAGACATTGTATTCATCGTATTGATGCGCTGGATCTACATGGCTGCGAATTAGAGTTTTAATGAAGTTTTTAAAATTCTGAACTAGCTCAATCACGGGAATCTCAACTAATTCTCCATTACGAATATCATAGTACAGGCTTCTTGTAGCAATTTGAATTTGTTCCACTATCTTGGTTTTATATAACTATGTTTGTATACCCAGAGCTATTTTTATAGTATTTTTTAAAAAATGTAAATCAACACTAAAAATCAAGCACGAAAAACAACACCCTTTTTTAAGATAAGAGGGTGTCTGGTGTCTGAGACTATAAGAATAATCTAAGATGACTGAATCTGAATAAAATGTATTTATTTGTTTTCAGTGAGTTGGTTGATTCGCATTAAGACTTGTGTATCTTCTACGAACTTAGCATTTTCAAGCAGTAACTGATTGTTTTGAGCTTGAAGGATTTGAAGTTGCTTAGCATTTGCTTTGGCTTGTTTTTCTTTCTCAATCGCATCTGATGCAATTGAAATGATACATACCCCTGATACTGAGTATATTGCGGACATAACTTTATTACTATTAAAGCTTGTAATTGCATATGTGAAAGATAAAATAGCAAGGCCATAGAAACTACAGAGAACATTAAACTGAATAGAGTCATTGCGAGATTCACTGTTTTTTAGAAGTATTACTGTTCATGATCTTTGAAAACTTATGTCTTTGAGAAAGGTCTTAATACTATAATAACACTTAATTTAAGTATTGTCAAGTTAAAACTCTCAAGCAGACTAGTTATTGTAGTTTTTATAGGCTTTTGTGGGTTGTAGTACTTGTAACTGTGGTCCATTGTTTGGATAGTGTTTAACCTCTAATATTTTGCTTGCGACAGAGGAATTAAGATAGTGTGGGACCATGATTTGGGCAATATCATTTAGTTCTAATTCTAGTGCTTCTACAATGATTGTAGCAAATGCCTGATGTATTTTAGAGTTTTGTTTGCTCAACACACTGTCAAAAATGTTGTTGCGAAAAATATATGCTTGCTTGATTCCAAGAATTGTAAAATGATCAGGATTAGATAACATGATTGATTCATCAATACCTATGATATGAGCAATTTGGACGGCTTGGTTAAGATTCATATCTGTCAAAAAAATAATTTCTTCAGTGATTGCCTCTCCATCGTCGATATCTAGGGTGAATTTGCATTCAGTGTAGGTATTGTTGGGATCAATTTCTTGCTTAATAAGCTTGCAAACATAGTTTTTGAATTCATAGATAAATTCTATAACTGGTATTTCTACTAATTCATTATTTCTAACTTCAAAAAAAAGACTTCTATCTGTGGGGATTAATGGCAATGATTCGTTTGTTTGGTTATTCATTTATTTTTTCCTCAATGAAGCTTGGATTAAGGTTGGATTAAGCTTGTAAAACAACTTATTAGATTCTATGCAAAAAACTTATTATTTGCAAATTATTTGCAAACACTGAGTAAATATTATAGGCTAGGAATAGTACTTTACGCTTTATTCACATTTATTCACATTTTATTTTTATGGATTTTCAATCAATTTTATCTCAATTTAAGCTTACAAAAAGCGAGCCTCAGCAAACTGTTAACTCGAGCGCTCAGCCTAAAACTCAATGGCAATCAATTGCCTCTGCTTACACATACCAATACGGAGGCAAACCTTTTGCTCCAAATGGCTGTATCGCTCAGCATAAGCCATATTATCTTAAGCCTCAATGGTTTCATGTTATGCCTGATGCTTCAATTGTTATTGAAAACGATCCAGAAGATGGGATAACTCCTAGCGGGCTTAATTCGGATAATTTGAATATGGTTAATAGTAACACTGTATGGGGCGCAATGCCGATGATCAAAGGTGATTATTGGGATGTAAGCGATAAAGCAATTGTAACTTGGATTGATAGTGTAGATACAGAGGCTAAAAGAACCAAACAGATTGATCAGATTGTTGCCTTGATTGTTAAATATGATTTTGTTGGTATCGAGATAGACTATGAACCTACCTCAATCGATGCAAAAAGATCAGATGGCAAAACCAAAATCACTCAGAATGATATGGAGAATAAATACCTTTTTTTGACTCAATTATCAAAAGCGGTCCACTCTCTTAGCCCAAAAAATATTTTAGGACAGCTACCAGTTACTCGTAAGGTATCAGTTGCAATAGCCGCCGAAATGGCACTAACTGCTGATGGAGGTTATCAGTTGGCAGACTACAAAAAATTAGTGGCCACCAACGTAGACTATATAATGGTTATGAATTATGATTGGTGGTACAGCAATGATATTTATGATGACAAATCCCTTGGCAACAGATCGTCTGCGCCTATTCGTGAGTTTGAAGAGACTGTACAATATGCGCTTAAGCATATTCCAATTGAAAAAATAGTTATGGGTATACCTGATTATGGGTATCACGGCAAATATGGCTCAGACATCACTGAGGGCGGAATTATTAGAATGATTGATGCTCAAAAGCTCCCCAACTAT
>JAPJYX010000231.1:0-11407 GCA_030503985.1 Himalopsyche tibetana
CCTTACCCTCTAGTTGACAATGGACTTTGGAATCGGATTTATTTCTAATAATATAATGCTGCCGATCATAGATTTTTTCTATGGAATCGTGCCTAGCTATGGGTTAGCAATCGTCGCGCTAACTTTGGTAATTCGGTTTGCCCTCTATCCGTTGGGTGCTGGTTCGATTCGCAATATGCGGAAGACCAAAATTTCCCAACCCTTGATGCAGAAACGGGTGAAGGAAATTCAGCAGAAGTTTAAAGACGATCCGACGAAGCAACAGCAAGCGATGAGCGATGTCTACAAGGAGTTTGGCAACCCCTTGGCGGGATGTTTGCCTGTTTTGTTGCAGATGCCTGTTTTGTTTGCCTTATTCGCGACTTTAAGAGGATCGCCATTTTCCAACGTCGATTACAATGTCAACTTGCAGGTAGTGCCGAAGGAAGAGATCGCTCAAATTCAGCCACAAGTATTTAATAGCGAACCACATAATATTTATTTCACCACCAATATTCACACGCCGGTAGTGGCAGATATCGCCACCGGGAATATTTTAGGTGCTGGACAGAAAGCTAAGATTGATTTTAAAGGTCTTGATGGTAAACCCTTTAGTGAATTAGCGGCTCAATATCCTGATTCCAAACTCACCCCTGAGTGGACGATCGTCAAGGGGATGGAAAATGTTAAAGTCACCCCTGACGGTCAAATCGAAGCGATCGCCCCTGGAGATGTCACAATCAAAGGTACTATTCCTGGAATTGCGGCTAATACTGGATTCTTATTTATCGACGCGCTTGGTCACGTTGGTGCTGTAGATCCCGATGGTAAAATCCACTGGGATATCATTGCGATGATTGTCTTTTTTGGTTTGAGTCTATATGTCAGCCAAAATTTATCGAGTACTCCATCCGCTAGCGCAGCCGTAGGCGAAGCAGCAGAAAAAGAACAAGCACAGCAAGCTGTCAATAAATTCACGCCGATTATTTTCTCTGGGATGTTCTTATTCTTCCCTCTCCCTGCTGGTGTCTTGATGTACATGGCGATCGGTAACGTGTTTCAATTAGGTCAAACCTATTTTGTCAACAAAGAACCCTTACCACCAGAACTCCAGAAGTTGGTAGAACAGCAAGAACGCGAAAAGCCTAAGGATAATAGCGACAGGGAAGAAATTCCGTTCGAGAAGAATAGTAAGAAAAAGAAAACAACTTAGATTGAGATGGGAGATGGGAGATGGGAGATGGGAGATAAAAGATTATAATCTAACCCCTGGATCCGAACTCTGAACTCCTATCTCCAAACTCCCATCTCCCATCTCCAAACTTATGACCGACCAACGTTTAGACCGTGGCAAAGAGTGGTTAGAAACACTGCTAAAATTATCGGGAATAGCTACAACTGTACATACTCAACAGCCAGAGGGAACTACAGCGGCTAACTACTGGTTAGCGATCGATCCAACCACTCTCACCCCTACACAGAAAGAACTCTTAATTGGCTCACAAGGTGCCACGATCGATTCAATCCAGTATCTAATCAATGCCAGCCTAAACATCCACACTGAAGTCGATTTACAGGCAGGCTACACGATCGAATTAGATGGCTATCGTCACCGGCGATCGATCGAACTCAAAGCTGTAGCCGACGATGCAGCTAATCGCGTCCGTGAAACTGGAGTAGAAGTTACCCTACAACCAATGTCCTCAGCCGAACGTCGCCAAATGCACACCTTTTTTGACGGTGATGCTAGCTATAGCGACTTATCAACCGAGAGTCGCGGTCAAGAACCCGATCGCCGTTTAGTTGTAAAATTAACTCAAGCTTAGATTAAGTAATAAATAATAAGGAATAAGTAATAAGTAATAAGTTCTTTTACTTCTGACTCCTGACTCCTGACTCCTGACTTCGTTAACACTTATTACTTGTTACTTATTACTTATTACTTAATTCCAATGGAACCACTTCATATTCCCCAATTAGCCAATCGACAAGATCGAACCCTCGAAATCATTGTCGATACATTGATTCCTGAGTTTGAGACACTGACACCCGTTCGGGGCAAAGTAATTGTCAAACATGGGGGCACATTTCTCGAGCTATCGGGACAGGCGGAAACAATTATTACCCTCAAATGCGATCGATGTTTGCAGCAGTACAACCATCGACTAGTATTGGATACAACTGAAATTATTTGGTTAGAAGAAGTTGACGAAGAGCCAGATCGCAAAGGGATGGAAATTCGGACAGATCTAGATGAATTAGTTGATTCCTTGCCACCAGATGGACATTTCGATCCGAATGTCTGGTTGTATGAACAATTGTGTTTATCCTTGCCATTACGCCAATTATGCGATCGAGATTGTGTCGGCATCCTCCCGTTACCAACATCAGCCATCGCACCATCCGAGCCAAAAAAACTCGACAATCGCTGGGGTGTGCTCGAATCCCTTAAAAATCGACTACCAGAATAGTCTCACAAATTCCCCAAAAACCCGATTTCTTGAAGAAATCGGGTTTTTCATGTTTACAAATATTTATCTATCCCCCCAAAAAATGGGGATCGAGCTAAGGTGGGTGGAGTACGATCGAACCCTACATTTCCAGTATTTTCAATATTTATGCCTCTACAAAGCTTTGGTGTCATCGGTTTAGCGGTTATGGGCGAAAATATCGCTCTCAATGTCGAGCGAAATGGCTTTCCCATCGCCGTTTACAATCGAACGGGGTCAGTAACCGATAAGTTCATGGAAACTCGCGCTCAAGGGAAAAATGTTAAAGCTGCATATTCGATCGAAGAATTTTGCGCCGCACTAGAGACTCCCCGCAAAATCTTGCTGATGGTACAAGCCGGTAAACCAGTTGATGCAGTCATCCAACAACTCAAACCCTGTCTCTCGCCAGGTGATGTGATCATCGACGGTGGTAACTCCTTATTTGAAGATACCGACAGGCGTACCGCCGAACTAGAAGCAGATGGATTCACCTTCATCGGGATGGGAGTCAGTGGTGGCGAAGAAGGTGCTCTCAATGGCCCCAGCATGATGCCAGGTGGCTCAGAAGCAGCCTATCGCAATCTTGAACCCATTCTGGTCAAAATCGCCGCTCAGGTAGACGATGGTCCTTGTGTTGCTTACATCGGCAAGGGTGGAGCTGGACACTATGTGAAGATGGTGCATAACGGGATCGAATACGGCGACATGCAATTAATTGCCGAAGCCTATGACTTGCTCAAAAATGTGGCTGGTTTAGATGATAAGCAGTTGCATGAAGTCTTTACCGAGTGGAACAAAACCGACGAACTCAACTCATTCTTGATTGAAATTACTGCCGATATCTTCAAATATATCGACCCCGAAACCAACAAACCCCTAGTCGAATTAATCCTCGATGCGGCGGGTCAAAAAGGTACCGGACGCTGGACTGTTCAAAGTGCGCTAGAGTTGGGTGTCTCGATTCCGACCATTATCGCCGCTGTGAATGCTCGAATCATCTCATCGATTAAAACCGAGCGGGTAGCTGCGTCCAAAGTATTGACCGGACCAGAAGGTAAATTCACTGGTGATGTTCAAGTCTTTATCGACCAGGTTCGTGACGCGCTCTATTGCTCGAAAATCTGTTCCTATGCTCAAGGGATGGCATTACTCGGTGCAGCTTCCACTGCCTACAACTACGACCTCAATCTCAGCGAAACTGCCCGGATTTGGAAAGGTGGCTGCATTATCCGTGCTGGTTTCTTGAATAAAATTAAGGATGCTTTTAAAACAGAGCCAAAATTACCCAACCTGCTCCTGGCAACCGAGTTCCGTCAAACCGTCCTCGACCGGCAGACTGCATGGCGCGAAGTCATCTCTCAAGCAGCTAAATTAGGAATTCCCGTTCCCGCATTCAGCGCATCCTTAGACTACTTCGATAGCTATCGTCGTGCAAATCTACCCCAAAACCTGACCCAAGCTCAACGCGACTACTTTGGCGCTCACACCTACAAACGTGTAGACAAACCAGAATCAGAAGCCTTCCATACTGAGTGGACTAAGTAGAACAAGAGGGGACTGGGGGAGCTGGGGGACTGGGGGACTGGGAGAGTGGGGGACTGGAGGACTGGGGGACTGGGGGACTGGGGGACTGGGAGACAAAGCTGATAAACTCATTCACTGTTCACTGTTCACTGTTCACTGTTCCCTTTCCCATCTCCCATCTCCCATCTCTTAAAAAACTTTCTCCTAATCACTTGACATCACCATCTAAACAGTGCATAATAGGAGACGTTGAAGAAATGGGACTGTAGCTCAGTTGGTTAGAGCGCGCGCCTGTCACGCGCGAGGTCGCGGGTTCGAGTCCCGTCAGTCCCGTAGAAGTTAAAATTAAATAAATAGAACTAGGGGGTATTCATTAATTGAACACCCCCTAGTTCTATTTATCCCTCCGCTAAGACAAAAACCCGACTTCTTGAAGAAGTCGGGTTTTTAGCAGCACTAGTTTTATTGTTCTAACTGGGTAGATCTAAATGCTCAGACGCTGATAAATCTCGTCTAGATGCTTGAGATGTTGAGTAGGGTCAAAACAGTGTTCGATCTCGGCAGGGGTCAGATGCTCGGTCACGCGGGGGTCACTGGCGGTTAATTTGTGGAAGTCTCCACCTGGGACATTCCAGACTGCCATTGCGTTGGATTGAACGATCGAGTATGCTTCTTCACGGTTCAATCCTTTACCCACCAATGCAAGTAGTACTCCCTGGCTAAATACGACTCCACCATAGCAATTAAGATTCCGTGCCATGTTTTCGGGGTAGATGAGCAGATTCTTGATCAGGTTGGTGGTTTCAACCAACATGAAGTGGGTGATGATGCAAGAATCGGGCATACAGATGCGTTCGACGGAGCTATGAGAAATGTCTCGTTCGTGCCAGAGGGCGACGTTCTCAAGGGCAGCAATCGCGTTTCCACGCAAGATTCGTGCCATTCCGGTGAGGCGTTCGGAACGGATGGGATTACGCTTGTGAGGCATCGCGGAGGAGCCTTTTTGTCCTTTGGAGAAGAATTCTTCGACTTCTAGGACATCTGTTTTTTGAAGGTTGCGGATTTCGACGGCGAAACGTTCCATACTCGCGCCGACGAGGGCTAATACCTGGGCGAATTCGGCGTGAATATCACGGGAGATTACCTGGGTAGAAGCTGTATCTGGAGTTAAACCTAACTTCTGACAAGCGATGGCTTCTGCGCGGGGTTCGATGTTGGCATAGGTACCCACCGCACCGGAGATCTTCCCTACCGCAATTGTCTGACGAACTCGCACCAATCGATCGCGATTCCGCAACATCTCCGCTAACCAACCAGCTAATTTAAAGCCAAAGGTAATCGGCTCGGCGTGAATCCCGTGGGAACGCCCAATCATCACGGTATTGCGGTGCTTTTGCGCTTGATAGCGAATCGCTTGAATCGTCTCTTCCAAACGGGTGAGCAACACATCGGTACTCGCTACCATTTGTAGAGCCAGAGCCGTATCCAACACATCCGAGCTAGTCATCCCCAGATGAATATACCGCCCCGCCGCGCCCACATATTCATTAACATTTGTGAGAAAGGCGATCACATCGTGACGGACTTCGGCTTCAATTTCTAAAATGCGATCGACATCAAATTTAGCCTTAGCCTTAATCTCATCAACGGCTGACTGGGGAATATGTCCTAGTTCGGCTTGAGCTTCACAGACAGCAATTTCCACTTGCAGCCAGGTTTGAAATTTATAAGCATCTGTCCAAATTTCGCCCATTTCAGGCAGAGTATAGCGTTCGATCACGAGTCCGTCACTTGAATACAACTATCCTATTGTATCAGGGTCAGGGGTTAGGGGTTAGGCTCGATCGCTTGAGGATTGCTCTCACAGCATATTTAGCTGAAGCAACAATAATTTATGCTGTTTCGATCGAGCATGAAAAGATCTCGATCGAATCCATCTGTCATAATATTCTGAGTAGATGTCAAACTGTTTCAATCGAACGAGAAGCTCGCCACCAATGCGATCGCGTTTATCTGTCATAATCTAAGATATAAAGTGAGAAATATTTAGGTTGATGAATAATCTAGATCGAATTTTAGATGAAGCAATGGCTTTACCACCCAATCAGCAGGATATGCTGATGGAAATTTTAAAACGTCGAATTATTGAGCGCAGACGTGACGAAATTGCTCAAGATGCCAAAGAATCTTTAGCTGAATTTCGAGCTGGTAAACTTAAAGCTCAAACGGCAACTGAAGCGATTGCAGACTTAAGATCCTTCCTTGAAAACGATCGATCTGATGACTAAGTTAATTATTTCTAATAAGTTTAAAAGAGCTGTTCGTAAGTTTACTCGTCGTAATTCGCCGTTACAAGCGCCCGCAGTATCAAATTATTTCCCCTGATTCAATTTCCGCCGACGCATTTTCGCGGCGACTGCGGCTCTGTCTACTGGAAAGCCTGCAATCGGAATTTCTTGATATTGACGCTCTGTTTCTAGTTTTTTTAACTCGGTATAATCTACCCATTGGATGCAATTAACCGGACAAGTTTCGATCGCTTCTTGAATTGTATCTTCGAGATCGCCATCTTGACGAGCGACTCTGGCTCTACCATAATCTGGCTCGATAAAAAAGGTATTCCGAGCGGTATGGGCGCAATGACGACAACCGATACAAATCATCTCGTCTACATATACACCCTTTTGTCGCCATACCCCACCCAGCTCCGGCTCAAATCCAGATCGATCTTCTGCATCGCGCAGAAAACCGCCTAATTCTGGCTCGAATCCAGATTGATTAAAATCCAATGATGGGGTAAAGTCAGACATAATTACGCGCTCCAACGTTGGACGACGAGTTTAATCGAACCGTCTTGTTGATTGCGTTCTTCAGCTACTTGAAAACCCTGTTTCGTTGCTTCCGTTAGCACTGTATGATAAGCATAACGCTGAGTGACTTGACTGAGGAATCGATCGACTGACCAATTTTGCTCCCAGAATTGCAAGTCCGTAACTAATTCATACTCACTATTATCATTCAAGCTAAAGCCGATATCATAGCCATTAGCCTGAGTGATGGTGACTGCGGCGGTACGAGTATCACCTTGATAACCGCGCACTGGTTGTGGGCCATTTTTCCACTCGATTCCGAGATCTGTTAGTGCAGCAGTCAGGGATTCTACGTTGCGAATCTTGGTCTTGATATTGCTAAAGTGTGACATGTGGGTTAATTAATAATTGAAAGAACTTATTACTTATTACTTGTTACTTATTACTTACCAAGTGGCTTGAGTAGTGGCTGTTGCCGTTAATTCAAGTAATGGCGCGAAATATTCCGCAGTTTGGGTTTGACTAACTACATCACCTAGTTGAGATTCGATCGCTGCTGTCACTACGGTACAGGATTGACCGACTACACCAGTGACTTTTTCCTGTACTCGTCCATCGGGGTAAATGATAAACTCTAGTGTCTCCATGCTCATCAGCGATCTTCCGTCCTCTAGTGATGGTTTGTTTATTTTTTAGCTGGTAGAAATTACTATCTAATCGGGTTCTTAATCGCATTTTGACACACTTCCTCTTCCTTTGATGAGAGAGGATTCCTTAACGCTTCGCAGATCGATGCTTGTAAACAAGTCTTACCCAATCTCCACGCTCGTTTTGAGTCTCCCAATGCCCTATGGCGACTTTCTTTTATAAGTAAGTTTCCCTTAAACTGAGCCACTACGTCAAGTTTTGTAAAGTTTTCTCACGATCGACTCTTGAGCATGAATAAGTTTCGATCGGCAGTAGACTTGAAATTGTCACGTTGATGGATCTGTAGGGGCGGGTTTATGCTATGAATTGACGCTGTTGCTGACAACATTAGAACAAACCCGCCCACCCCCACGAATAATTTATTGATACCAAATCGTCTCTACCTGTTGCGCCAGATGTTCGCATTGCTGTCGAGCATTTTCAACATCCATACCCACAATCACCGTCACATGTCCGAGTTTCCGCCCAATTCTCGATTGTTTGCCATACCAATGCAGATGAGCATTTGGAATCGCCAAAATCTGCTGACGTTTTTCTAGATAGTCGCTGTGACTATCCTCATAACCCAATAAATTCACCATCACTGCACCACCGCAGGTAAGTTCGGTACTTCCTAAGGGTAAACCAGCAACAGCGCGAATTAGTTGGCTAAATTGAGAAGTAACGCAAGCTTCAATGGTGAGATGTCCAGAATTGTGGGTGCGCGGCGCAATTTCATTTACTAATACTCGCCCATCGAGAGTCGCAAATAACTCAATGCCGAATACGCCGATCGCGTCTAAACTAGTCAGTAGCGTAGTCGCGATCGATCTACACATCTCAACCATCTCATCGGATAAATCATCCAGGGTAAATACCCGCCGACAAACTTGCTCTTCCTGTTGAGTCTCCAGGATCGGATAGATAATTACCTCACCATTAGCACCTCTAGCAGCGATGACGGCTAACTCTCGATCGAATTCGACGAATTCCTCAATCAGAAATGGCGTGTCCAGATAGCGATGGTAGAGGGCTGCTAGCGCAGATTCATCCTTAATGATAAATGTCCCCTGTCCGTCATAACCATTGCGTCTAGCTTTGATAACGACAGGAAAATCAAAACCTGGGGGTAACTCTGGTTGTGCGAGGATTGTGAAATTCGGTACGGGTAAACCTAAATCGCGCAGGTAGCAGCGTTGGGTATATTTATCTAGGAGCGGAGCTAAAGCTGATAAAGGTGGCAGAAACAGAGCATCGATTTTTCCCAACCCAGCCAAATCGACGAACTCATTTTCAAAAGTAATTACGTCGCATTTAGTCGCCAGAATCTCGGTAGCAGAAACATCATCCACCGCTGCAAATACTGATTCCGCCGCCAATCCGACAGCGACATCTGTCGAGTGGGGAGTTTGGATGACTAATTCTATCCCCAATTTCTCAGCAGCACTAGCCATCATCCATGCTAGTTGTCCGCCGCCGATTACGCCAATTCGTTTCATTTCAATTCTAAATCTAACTCAACTTGTTCATTGCTCTTATCCTTTTAAAATACAGGATTTTCTGTTCTTACCTGCGGAATAAGCGTTAATAATTTATGTCTCAGAAATTTAACATTGGTACAATTATTAAAATTATTGAGTTACCTACATATCTCAAAACTGCCGATCCGATGCCGATGTTGCGCTCTCCGAGCCTACTTGAGCTAGGATCGATTGGGTCGATTGTCGATCGGCAACCAGGCAATTATTGGGTGGTAAAATTCGATAGAGGGAGTTTCTTACTCGAAGATCGCTATATGGAAGTAGTTAATAGTCAAACTACCTGAAAGTGCGATACAAAAATTAGCGTTACTTATCAGTCTCATCAGTTATCCTGAATAGTGAAGGTCGATTTACAGGTAACTAAGATGACACAAGCGTTTAATGGTGGAGACAACAGCAGATTCTCTGTACGCGAGACTCCGTCACAACGATGGCAGCATCTCGCTATTGGTAGTCTGGGTTTCTGGTTGAGTGGTAGTTTGATTTTGGATCTAGTCGTCATGCCTACTCTATGGCTGACGGGGATGATGGAAGGTAGTGGTTTTGCATCCGCTAGCTATAGTATTTTTTGGATTTTCAATCGGGTAGAATTGGTCTGTGCGGCGATCGTCCTCAGTAGTATTTGGGCATTAATCGAGGTGTCGCTATTGAGTGCGAATACCAATCGCAAACTATTCGCTGGTGCCATGATGTTAATGGCGATCGCACTGAGTTATACTTTTATTCTCACGCCCTATATGAGTGGTTTGGGTTTAGATTTAGATCTCTTAGCAATGACTAAATCGATTCCAGCCGAAATGAATCAAATGCACTCAATTTACTGGGTATTGGAAGCAAGTAAATTAGGAATTGCGGCGATGTTATTATCTTTGTGCAATGGTGCTGTCGATCGATAAACAGTTGACAGTTGATAGTTGACAGCGGCGGTTTTATTGGGAGCTTCCCTCCCAATAAAAAACCGACTTTGGCGGCGAAGTTATATAGGCTGTCGATCGATTAAAACTCGATCTTTTACGACTTAAATGAACACACTGGGAGAAATATTAAAAATCTCGCCTAATTTCTTGGCTTGTGATTTACTAATTTGTCGCTTACCATTAACAATCGAAGATACCAATCCTTTCGATGGACTAAGGACACCTACCAAATCTACTTGCTTCATCCCTCTAGCTTCCATCAAATGCTGTAAAAACTCATGAGGTGCTGTCTGAGACCACTCTTTGAGATTGTATGTTTCCTCTTCGTAATCCATAATTAGCTTAACTAAGAGTCTAAATAAAACAGTTTCTTCAGGCGTTCGAGTCTGTTTTTTAGAAATCAATCGTTCAGCTACTGCTAAAAATTGTTCGTATTCTTCCTTTGTTTCAATAATTTTGGGGATAATTCTATCTCGATCTAATAGATCGAGATAATTTACTCTGCTAATAGTAGATATCATTTTTCCACTGCTGTTTATTATATTCGGCGTGAGTTAGAAAATACTTAAAATAAGCTACTTGCTCTTCGTAATCAATATCGATAATTAGACGATATTTATTGCCTTTAATATTGAAAACTGTAAAGTTACCAACAGCTTCGGCGGACTGGTAATCTTGCTGGACATCAATCAGATTTTGCCATTTTGCATTCTCAAATTTTTTAGAGAAATTCTTGATTACTTCTTCTACGTCAGGATATGGATCTGACGCTTCTTTGAGCTTGCCAGCAGAAATGAGGTGCATAGGAGCTTTGCTCTAAATATTTATATGGGATATTAGTTTTATAGTTCTTCATTTTTATATTGTCCCTAGTTTCAAATATGAAGCGTATGTTAACTTTTTGAGTAGGGATACTTACATACTGCCATATAACTATGTTTGCATATTGAAAACAAAAAGTCAATACTAGACTTTGATGCTGTTTGGATAGGGATCGAACATAGCAGTAAGCACGGCATTCGAGTAAAATCTAATCAGCACCTCACCTCATCCCCAGACTGAATATGAGTTACAGAATGGATCGCCGCGCTTACGCTCAGACGTACGGACCTACTACAGGCGATCGAGTCCGACTAGCTGATACGGAATTATTCATCGAAATCGAGCGAGATTTGACAACCTATGGGGATGAGGTAAAGTTTGGCGGTGGGAAGGTAATTCGGGATGGAATGGGACAATCACCTATATCTAATGCTGATGGTGCGGTGGATGTGGTGATTACTAATGCGGTGATTCTGGATTGGTGGGGGATTATTAAGGCGGATGTCGGGATTAAGGATGGGAAAATTTATAAAGTAGGTAAGGCGGGGAATCCTTATATTCAGGATAATGTTGATATTATTATCGGCCCAGGTACCGAAATTATCGCCGGGGAGGGGTCGATTTTGACGGCGGGG
>JAPJYX010000232.1:0-23750 GCA_030503985.1 Himalopsyche tibetana
ATTGTATGAATGGTGTGTCGCTGAAGTTTGTTGCAGACTAATACTATATATTCAGCTCCCTGACTTTTTAAAAAAGGTCGGGGAGCTGGTATTTTAACTTTGAGATTGATGATGTTCATGCCATCGAGACACAAATTGCCGAACGATCGTAATTTTGTCCCACTAAAAAAGTGATGGACACAATGCCACCTCCTGGACACAACAATGCTACTTACGTCAAAAGAGCAGCACTTAGGCGGTAAACTTATATGGATCATAAAACATTGATCAACTCAACTAGTCCATTTTATTCTCAAAAATTTCTATGCGGGTACAGGAGAAAATATTTTTAGTAGCACTTTTTCTGGCTATTTTATTTGTATATCCTATCTTGAGAAACAGTTTAGGTTTTGAAAAAAGAGAAAATGTAGCCTCAATTAACCGCATCAATCAAAAGAATCCCAAATGTCCCATTATTAAAAATATTGAACTCGTTGCTACCGATAATAGAGGATCAGAAACTGAACCTGGCACAAATTATGTGCTGATTTTTGACCCCAAATCACAAGACTTAGACTTCAAAGTAAATTTAGGTGTAACCCATGCTCTTGCCGCTAAAGATGATCAAGACAACTACAAAAAAGATTATCAACCTAAATCATTTCAAGACTTGATCTCAGATGAAAACTCAAAGCTTAATGGTAAGTCACCAATAGCTGCTATTAATGGAGATTATCTCAATGCCAAAAATCAACCTCAAGGTTTAAACTTTTCTCAAGGTGTCGAATATTCAGGTGAATTTAAATTTAAAAGATCTTCTTTTGGAATTTCTGGAGGAGAAGCACAAAAACGCCGAGCTACAATTCAAATTGGCAAAAGAAAAGAAGAAATTCTTAATTACAACGTAGTCGGAGGAAATGGCAGATTTTATAGAGATGGAAAATTTAAAAATATTTGCCCAGACTTAGGAGATTATATTTGCTCTGAACGAAGTCGCTCCCTAGCAGCAATTACCTCCAAAGGATATGTCATCTTTTTGGTCAATAACGCTCAGTCAGAAAAAGCCCTTTATCCATCAATGTTTGATAATGTTCTGAGTGGCATTGCCAATAATTATTGTCTCGGAAAAATCCAAGAAGGAATCTTATTTGATAACGGTTTTTCTACAGGTTTTTATTTCGACAATAAACTCTATGTTGACAACACTCATCCTATCGGTTCGGTTTTCTTAATTTACAAAAAGTAAAGTATGTGAGTCTTGATTGGCAATTTAACATCCATCTTTACTCAGATAGAGGCACAGAGGTCTAAAGTCTACTATCATATTTCTAAGATTAAATCACTAATAAGCTTATTGAGAACCATACTTTTGCCAAAAAGTTCAGTTGCCTATCAAACTAAAACATGGATGTAGAAGAACTACTTTTGCGTTATGCCGCTGGTGAGCGGGACTTTAGCGGCGCCAAGCTGACTAGAGCCAAACTAGTTGGCGTCAAGTTGGTGGGAGTTAACTTTTGGGGAGCAGACTTAAGTGGTGCTAATTTAGCCAAAGCCAAACTTTGGGGTTCTAACTTTTGTGGCGCAAATTTAGCTAGAGCCAACTTAACTCGTGCTAATCTAAGCGGCGCAAGATTGAATGAAGCTAATTTAAGGCAGGCTAAACTGAATGCAACTAAGCTTTTTGGAGCTTCCTTAAGTGGAGCTTATTACGATGAAAGTACCCGTTTCTCCAGAGGTTTTGATCCAAAAAGTAGCAATATGCGAAAGGTCTAAAATTAGCGTTTTGTGAAATTTGTCTCAACTTCAACTCAAACCCTATTTTGCTCAATACCCGCAGCCAGAGAAGCCCAGAGGCTAAACAAATCAATCCGACCACATCTGCCAAGTTGAGAATTAATCCGCGCCGTGAGACTTCCTAGGCATTACACCGCGACAATTTGACATCAATGGGCAATGCCTCTCCCCCAAGTCAGACAAACTTGATTTCACTCAGCAAATATTAATCGCACTTCACAAATTATTCACTATTGCTCATTATGCTGTGAATATGAGTGTAGAAACACGCCCTCTTAACTGCCTCAAGAGGGCATTTTTTTGCCTAATACCTCCAGAAATCAGCTAATTAGAAAAAATTTCCTAAGTTCACAGATGCCTCGTGATCTCCTTTCTGACTTAACTTTTGGAGTTGCTGATCAGAAGTTTGAATTGCCAGACACATCTTCTCAACTCAAAAAGCTAAACCTCATCTTTAATTAGTTTTCTGCCTTCGGGTCATCCAAAGGAATATCGATGATAAATTGAGTTCCTTGTCCAGGTGCAGAAAAACACTGTAACTCGCCGCCATGTTTTTCCACAACAATTTGGTAACTAATTGACAAACCCAAACCCGTACCTTTGCCAATCGGTTTGGTGGTAAAAAAGGGATTAAATAATCTTTTCTGGACTTCTTCAGTCATGCCCATGCCATTATCGATGATGCGAATGATCACCTGACTATTACCCTTAGCTTCTGTACAAATCGTGATTGTAGGTTCAGTTGTGCTGGGCTTGTCACTGACTCCACAAGACTCCAGAGCATCAATAGCATTACTAATCAAATTCATAAATACTTGGTTAAGGGGTCCGGCATAACACTCAACTAGTGGCAGTGCAGCATACTCTTTAATCACCTTAATTTCAGGATTTTTGCCATTGGCTTTTAAGCGACTCTGCAAAATCATTAAAGTATTATCAATACCTTCGTGTAGGTCTACTGCTGCCATTTTGTCTTCATTCCTGGCAAAGTTGCGTAATGAAAGTACAATCTGATTAACACGATCAGCTCCAACTTTCATGGAATTGAGCAGTTTTAGTAAATCTTTAATCAAAAAATCCAGATCGATCGCATTTAATCTATCTTGAATTGGTGGAAGCGGCTGAGGATATTGCTGCTGATACAAATTGACAATGCCCAACAAATCCTTAATATATTCACAGGCATAACTAATATTGCCAGTTATCAAACCAACCGGATTATTAATTTCATGAGCCACACCAGCCACCAACTGACCTAAGCTGGACATTTTTTCATTTTGTACTAGTTGTGCTTGAGTGCGTTGCAATTCTCGTAAAGCTTGCTCTAACTCAGTTGCCTTGGTATTGGCACGTGCTTTGGATAACTGAAGTGCTATGTTTTTTTGAGCTAGTTGTGCGGCTGTTGTGGTTTCTTTTTCTAAAAGACTGGCTTGAGCTAAAGCGATGCCAACTTGAGCGGCAACTGCTTCTAGTAACTCAATTTCAGTACTATCCCAATGTCGGTAGGTATCACACTGTTGTAGGGCAATCATACCATTGGGTTCGCCTTGATAAGAGGTGCGAATAATCAACAGCGATTTGAGATCCATGGCACGATATAGTTTGGCTGTAGAATCTAATAATGATTCAGCGTAGATATCTGTAGAAGCGATCGCTTGATCACAAGCTAGCACCTGTTCCAAACAAGGATACCCCGTCATTAACACCTCACAATACCTCAGTGACGAATAGCCTGGTTCCAAATACTCCGCAACCAAAGGTAGTGTCGGTTGAGCTTTCGCTTGATACAAATAAACCACACAGCGATTAACTTGTAAAGCTTGTCCTAACTGGGTTACGGTGGTTTGAAAAATCTGCGGCAAATCCAAAGTAGAACGAATTTCTGTAGTAATCTGTTTGAGTAACTCAGCGCGGTGATAAGAACGCCTGAGCGCTGCTTCTGCCTGCTTCTGCTCGGTAATATCAGTATGGATGGCAATTACTCCCACCACCTCACCAGCAACATCTTTAATCGCATCCGCACGCAGGGCAATCTGCTTAATCACACCCCGACGGGAAAGCATCTCAATCTCCCCTTGCCAGCTTTCACCGCGAGCCGCAATCCGATAGACTTCATTAACCAGAGTCGGGTTACAAAACAAAACTGTCGAACCACCTGCGCCGTTTAGTTGCTCTAGGGTATAGCCAAACATTTGACAAAATGCCGGATTTATGTATGTAAGGCTAGAAACCAAACTATCGGCAATACTAATCGCATCACTGGCATTTTCTACGGCTTTGCTAATGCGTAATAGTGCTGACTCTGTTTCTTTGGCAGCGGTAATATCTTCAACCATTGCTACTGAAAACAAAGGACTGCCGACTTTATCCCGAACTAGAGAAACCGTCAGTCGTCCCCAAACCAGGCGACCATTTTTGTGAAAGTAGCGCTTTTCTAATTGATAAGAGTTAATTGAGCCGGAAATTAGCTGCTGATAGAGGTTTACACCAGCCCCCACATCATCAGGATAAGTAATGGCTGTAAACTTAACTTGTCGTAGTTCGGTTTCGTTGTAGCCGATCAGTGACTGCATAGCTGGGTTACTGGCGAGGAGCACTCCAGAAGGGTCACTCAAGGCAATACCCAAGGCGGCGTTTTCAAAAATGGCTCGGAAACGCACTTCACTCTGCCGTAGCGCTTCTTGAACCTTAAAACGGTCGGTGAGGTCACGAGAGTTGATCACAATGCCACCGACGGCGGGATCAGCTAGGAGGTTTGTGCCAGAGGATTCTAACAAGCACCAGGTTTGGTTGTGGCAGAGAAAGCGGCAGACGACTGGTGGTAAAGTAACGCCATGAGCGGCGGCTAAGAACTCATCCCAGGCAATGGCGATCGCTTCTTTGTCTTCGGGGGCAATGTATTGTAAGATTTCTGAGCCGATTAAGTCGGATGGTGAGTAACCGAGCATACCTTCAATTGCTGGACTGGTGTAGAGAATTGTGCCGCTGCCAGACAAAATAGTAATCAGGTCACTGGAGTTTTGAATTAGCGATCGCCATTTTGCCTCACTCTGAGCAAGCGCTGCTTCTGCCTGCTTGCTTTCGGTAATGTCACGGGCAATAGTTGAGATAAATTCAATTTCTCCGCTTGAGGATTTGTGGGACATGATCACCTGAGACACCGGAATGGCTCTGCCTTCGTGGTGATGCCAAGTTGTTTCGCCACTCCAAATACCTAACTCAATACCTTCAGCAGATGCCGGTGTAGTTATTGCCCCTGCTGGTACTGACATCGGTAGCAGCGAATAATCTTGTTGTTGGCTAGTTGATAAATCTTCTGCCTCACCAACACCAAACATCGTCCTAGCGGTGCGGTTTAGGTAAAGTGGTCGTCCGGCAGCATCGGTAATGCCTACAGCGTCTGGTGTGGCTTCTAAGATGGCAGTGAGGCGTTCGGCAAAGGACTGTGCCTGTTGACGTTCAGCAATTTCTGAGCGTAGTTGTTCGACGACTTGTTCTAGGGTAGCGGTTCGTTCTTGGACGCGATTTTCTAGTTCGGCGTTGGCTTTTTCTAAGGCTGCGACTAGTTCTAAAGAAGCGGTAATATCGTTAGCAATGCCATCGAGGCGGTTGGGGTTACCGAGGTGATCATAAATTAAGCGAGTGCGATCGCGTAAGTGGCGAATTTCACCGTCAGGACGGATAATGCGATACTCTACTTCATAGTTTCCGGTTTCAAATAACTGCCTGGTTTGAGTCCAAACGCGATCGCGGTCTTCTGGATGAATGATTTCTAACCACAGGTTAGGGTTTTCCAAAAATTCCGAACTAGGACGTCCATAAATTGCCTCCGCAGCCGGGTTGAGGTAAAGCAATTTAAAGCTTTCCACCGAAATCGACCAAACTGCATCTTCCAAGGAATTAAGAATACTATTAAGTCGTTGTTCGCTACAAATCAGTGCGGCTTCGGCAAGTTTGCGTTCTGTAATATTGCGGACAATTACCACAACTTCATCTTTAGCACTTTTGATCAATCGCGCTTCAAAATGCTGAAGTTTGCCAGATAATCGCAATGGATATTCAAAAATTCTGGCTTGGTTGGTGGCTAGTGCTTGTTGTAGATAATTTTGGAAGGAATGAGCAATTTCTGGCGGCATTACGGCTAATAATGATTTACCGATAAAATCCGCAGGTGGCATCAGCAGTTCTACATCTTTACCTGAACGAAAATCTAAAAAAGTGCCCTCTCGACTCAAGCGAAAGCTAGCATCCGGAGTCAGGTTGCTCAAAGCGAGGTGATAAGCTTCATCCTGAAGCCTTTGGGATTCTGCTTGGGATTGCGTCATATCTTGGCAGAGTCCCGTAACTTTAAGTTGATGGGAGTGGTCTTGGAGATATGCTTCTCCTTGACAGGTAAAATAGCGAACAATGCCATCAGGGGGGCAGACGCGAAAGTTAATGGTGTAGTTTGTTTGTTGTTTAATAGCATTAGCGATCGCTTGCAATACCAATTTGCGATCGGCTTGCGCGATCACTTTCAGCAAACCTCGATAGGTTGCTTTTAATCTACCAGGAGTAATACCCAACAATTGCTCAAAATTTTCAGACCAAGCCATTTGAGCCGTGCAGCTATTCCACTCCCACATCCCGCTATTGGTGCATTGCAGGGCTAATTTCAGGCGAGTGTCACTCTTGTCCAGGTATTGCATAAAGCGTAACTATGATTGGCAATTTTTAAAAGGGCGTCGCCGTATGTTTAAACAGCCAAACTTAATCTTGGTTTAGCTGAAGGTTTCTCAACTCTAGATGATTAATTTTTTTGCCCCCAATGACGTCGTATCCTGTTTAATAATTTTCAGTTAATCTCTGTTGAGATTTTTGATGATATTTAGGGTAGAGCATAGAATATACCAGACGTCCGCCTCGTAGATGCCGTTCCACAACCGTAGAAACTTCGCCTACTTGAACGCCACTGTACCAAGTTTCTTCAGGCACTACCAGTACGATCGGACCGTTACCACATTGTCCTAAACAACCGCTAGCTTTGACAGTGACCTCGGTCACTGTCAAACTTTGAAAAGCTGCCAATACCTCTGCTGCGCCTTGCTTTCGGCAACTGCGACTCTGACAGACTAATACCTGTTTTGATGATTCTGAAATATTAACCATAATTGAAACAGCGTTTTGAACAAAAAATTCGATACTAAGTTGCACCTTCAAAAGATAACTCAAGGACAAGAAATAAGACCCATTGCTTAAATTAACGAATAAGCTACGGGTAAACCGGAAATAAACCTCAAAAGTGAAGAGAGCATAAAACCCTCTTCACTTTCCATTGTGGCAATTTTGGAAAAACCCCGGTTGCTGAAATCTTGAGATGATTGCTATGATTAGAATAATGCCCATCTAATTGCAGATCAAAACCGCCGTCGGAAAGCACCTGACACCTTAATCGCAACACTGCTTAATCAATACTTTTTCGTTACCTGTGCTTTCTCTAAGCAGAGTTCGAGTTTTTCTGCCACCTGTTGAACGTGCGGTTCGTCAAACAAATTGATCTGAAGGCTAGAAATCTCCTGGACATCAGGTAGAACTAGTTATTTTTTTGAGAAAAGTTTGATTTTTTAATAATTTTTTCCAAAACAACGTTTGTCAAGATAGAAAATAGCAAGACAACGAGATTATCTCTTAAAGATTCTTTTTTGTGGGCAATAAAAGCGAGCTACTTGCCTCTAGAATAATTAGACCAAGCCACAGATTGCTTTTTCCTTAACTGAAATTAAGTTGTGCTTAGTAAAAGTATTTTTGGATTGCCACCTGTTGACTTAAAGTTACTAGAAAATGAGGTTCAAGTCTGGTCTGTTTCTTGCCAACAACTTCTATCGCAAGTTGAACACTTAACACAACTATTATCTGAAGATGAAAAAAATCGAGCTAATCGATTTCACTTTGAGCGAGACAAAATACACTTTATTGTCGGTCGCGGACTGCTTAGGATAATCTTAGGTAGGTATTTAAAACTGAACCAGAGCAACTGCAATTTTCTTATAGCCTCACTGGTAAACCAGCCTTGGTATCTAAAAATGGTTGTGATACGCTCCAATTTAATTTATCTCACTCTGGGGAGATGATGTTGTATACCTTCACACGCGATCGCCAAATTGGCATCGACCTCGAACATCTTCGCCCAATTCCCGACTTCAAGCAACTAATCCAACAATTCTTTTCTATAAGGGAAACTTCGGCAATACTTTCCCTACCTCCCATTCAACAGCAATTGGTATTCTTGCAAGTTTGGACTTGCAAAGAAGCCTATCTTAAAGCCACAGGTGCAGGATTAGCTCAACTACAGCAAGTTGAAATTTCCATCGTACCAGGAGAACCCTATCAGTTATTAACTCACCAGCCACAAGCCAATCTTTGGTCACTTCAGACAATAAAACTTAGCCACGACTACGTAGCCGCGCTAGTTGTAGAAGGACATGACTGGCATTTAAAATGTTGGCAGTGGTTAGATTAAACAGATAATCTTAATTTCAATTTGCCAACAGATATACCAACAAATTTAATGGATAATTTGTTCCCCATTACCAATTCCCAATTCCCAATTCCCCATTCCCCATTCCCCATTACCAATTCCCCATTCCCCATTCCCCATTACCTAATTTGGCGACAGTCCTTTTGACTCTAACCATTCCCGATTAAACAGTCGCGACTGATAGCGTCCACCACCATCACAAAGTACTGTGACAATAGTATGTCCCGGTCCCATTTCTTTAGCCAGGGCAACTGCTGCACCGACATTAATGCCTACCGAACCGCCCATAAACAGACCATCTTTTTGTAAAAGTTGGTAAACTACTCGCACAGCTTCTTGGTCGTCAACTTGAATGGCATCATCAATGGGGACATCTTCCATATTCCCTGTAATCCTGGTGCTGCCGATGCCTTCAGTAATTGAGCTACCATTAGGATTAATTTCGCCCGTCTTCACATAACTGTATAAACCACTACCCAAAGGATCAGCAACGACGCATTTAATCTTGGGATTCTTTTCCTTCAAATAGAGCGCAACTCCAGCATAAGTGCCACCTGTGCCAGTTGCGGCGACCCAAGCATCAATTTTTCCATCAGTTTGTTGCCAAATCTCTTTTCCTGTGGTATGGTAGTGAGATTGTCGGTTTGCCAAGTTATCAAACTGATTTGCCCAAATCGCATTTTCCATTTCTGCAGCGATGCGTCCAGATAGTTTAACGTAATTATTAGGGTCTTTGTAGGGAACCGCAGGCACGGGGCGAACTTCAGCACCCAAAGTTCTCAAGGCGTCCATTTTTTCTTGAGATTGAGTATCGGGAATAATAATTAAGCACTTATAGCCTTTGGCATTGCAGATATGAGCCAAACCAATGCCTGTATTACCGGCAGTACCTTCAACTACTGTACCACCAGGCTTGAGTAGACCTTTGGCTTCGGCGTCTTGAATAATATAAAGTGCTGCCCTGTCTTTGACGGAACCACCGGGGTTGAGAAATTCCGCTTTTCCTAAGATTTCGCAACCTGTTTGTTCGCTGAAGCTGTCTAAGCGAATTAGTGGTGTGTTGCCAATTGTGCCGATGAACCCTGTTTTGATATCCATAATTTTTATTTTACGTTGGTGAGACTTGAGGCTGCTTGTCGATTTATTACTTCAAGCAAAAAAACTCGACTTCTGTGCTGGAAAGTATGGGGTAGCTTCTTAAAAAAAGCTTGACTTGCTAATTTTAAGCGTTATGGATACGAACAGAGCGATCGCATTTCAGTCAAATTCCCCTACCGTCTCTCACCATCAAAACAATCACTAAATCTCCTACCCAGCAAAGCTTTCAAGACAAAATAGTCATTAAAAAGCTCCATACTGACGCCAAAACTATCCCGATTGGCACAAAAACATCATGAATATTTTAATTAATCATATTTTTTTGCAAATCTTTCGGTCTTTTCAAAAAGCTTACTTTGAGTAAGTTACAGATTGTTGCCATTCATTTAATCAAGTCAGGAAAATTAATATGCCTTTCAAAGTCAAAATTTTATCAATCGATGGTGGTGGAATTAAAGGAATTATTCCAGCAGTAATTCTAGCAGAAATTGAACGTAGAACAGGTAAACAAATTGCAGAATTATTTGATATGGTTGCGGGTACTTCCACGGGAGGAATCTTGGCGTTGGGACTAACTAAGCCAAGCCCAAATAATCCCACTCAAGCCGAATATAGTGCTGAAAAATTGATAGACCTCTATAAAAAAGAAGGAAAAACAATTTTTCAGCCAAGACAAACAAAAGCAGATAAATGGAGTCTTTCCAATCTAGTTGATAACTTGCCTCAAGGATTGAAAAATATCTGGAAATATAAATACAGTTCACAGGGTAGAGAAGATGTCTTAACAGAGTACTTTGGAGGTGTACTTATTAATCAGGCAGTTACAGAAGTATTAGTAACGAGCTATGATACTAGACAAAAAATTCCTATCTTTTTTACAAACTGTATAAAAAAGGAAAGCAAGACGAATAATTTTCAAAAAGTAGGCAACATCTTGATGCGCCAAGCTGCGATGGCAACATCTGCTGCACCCACTTATTTCAAGCCCTATCAAGTTGACCATTTTTGCCTAATTGATGGAGGAACTTTTGCCAATAATCCTGCAGCCCTTGCTATTGTAGAAGCCATGATTTCTTTTAGAAGTAGAGGCGAAGAAATCACTCTAGATGACATTCTAGTTGTCTCATTAGGCACTGGTTCTTTAACCAAGTCTTATGCATTTGCTGAAGTTAAAAAATGGGGAGAATTAGGATGGGCAAAACCATTTATTGATATGTCTTTTGATGGTCAAAGTTCGGTGGTGGATTATCAACTCGAACAATTGCTACATTTGAAACAATCAGTTGCTAGTACAGGAAGTAGTCCCAACCCAAAACAATACTATCGATTCCAAACACAATTAGTATCAAATTCTACAACAGTACAGGTAAGCGAGGCTATGGATGATGCTCGTGCATCTAATATCAAAATTTTAGAAAAGATTGCCAAGGAAATTATTGAGCGAGAAGATAATAGCCTGAAGGAGCTGTGTCAGCAACTTCTTGAGTAATGCTAATTTCTTATAATACTAAATTGAATTCTGGGTAGGGGCGTAAGGCTGTCATTGGTATCAACTTAACGTGAAACCCATAGTCCGTCAGGGGTTTAAACCCCTGCCTCATAGCGAAAGTCCTCTTGCATAGGACTCAAGAATCTAGCAGTCCTATGCAAGAGGACTTTTGCTATTAGCCTGGGACTTAAGTCCCAGGCTGTTTTCGGCTTAAGTTGACACTAATGAAGGCTGTGCGCCCCTAAGACTTATGCATAGAGGCAATCTTGAAAAATGATTCCATTTGAAGTGGGCAGTGTTTCAACTACCTTCAGAAGCGAATTATCCTGTTGGTAGACACTGCTCACCTTGTGATTGAGAGCTCATCTTTACTTTTTCTGCCTAACTGTAGCTAAGATTCAAGGAATATCTGTCTGCTATTGCTAACCTTATTTTGTACAAATTGTAGTCCTAACTTATGCAAACCTTCAACAGGACGTTCAAGTTTTTTTGAAATTTGCTTTGCCTCTTTCTGAGCTTTTAATCCTTGCGGAACATTGAGATTTTTGAAAGAGGCAATAGCTATCTTTTGTAGCTCTTCAGATTCACCTTGACGATCGCCTATTTCCTTTCTGATTTCTACTGATTTTTGATGGTAATCAATAGCCCGCTGATATTCTTTTTTGACAGAGTAAACATCGCCCAGGGTACTAAGACAATTAGCTTCACCCAAGAGATCGCCTAGTTCTCGTGCTATTTCTATCTGCTGTTCACAGTAACTTATTGCTTGATCATATTGCCCTAAAGATATGTGAGTCTTGCCTCGACTGCCTAGGGCATTAGATTTTACTTGGTAAGCTTTGCCCAGATTTCCTAAAGCATTGGCTTCTATTTGGCGATTCTTGATTTCTCGTGCAATGTTTAGTGCTTGATCATGGTATTCAATAGCCTTATGGTAATCTCCTAGAGAATTATGAGCCTTACCTAAATTGTTGAGGGAAGTTGCTTCCCACAGACGATTCCATATTTCTCGTGCAATGTTTAGTGCTTGCTCATGGCATTTAATCGCGTCATTATATTTTCTCGAAAGCTGATAAACATTGCCCAGATTTACCAATGCATAGATTTCGCCTTCTCTATCGCCTATTTCTTGCTTAATCTTCAGCGCTTCTGTGCAGTCCTTAACCGCCAGTTTATATTTCCCAATTAAGCTATATACATTGCCTAAATTACTCAGAGAGGCTGCTATACCTTCCCTATTGCCAATTTCTTGAAACAACTCTTGCGATCGCTTATCTTGAAACAACTCTTGCGATCGCTTATACAAATCAATCGCTCGTCCATAATTCCCTAGAGTACTGTAAACACGACCTAAACGATTTAGAGTCTTGGCTTCTCTTTGGCGATCGTTAATTTCTCGTGCTACATCTAAAGTCTGTTGATAGTATTTAATTGCTTTTGGATACTCTGATAAAAAACAGTGAGCATTAGCTAAAGAATAGAAAGACAGCATGAACTTACTCTTTTCTTCCCTCCTTGGCTCCCATTCTTCCACTAACTCCTTATAAAGCGTTACTCGGAGAGTATTGTAGCCTTGTAAATCTAAAAACTTATCGAAAATAGCAAGTCTGTCGAAGGCTAACTCATACTGTTTCATTTGACAGTAGTGATAGAAAATCTCTCGATGTTCTTTTAAGTCTTCTTTCATCTGAAAAGGGTGAGTTTTAGCAAGAGACTTGTAGTAAGTAATTGCTCGCTCATGTGCCTCTGTTTGGTCGCCAGCTCTTAACTGGGCGTAAGTCTTGATAAATCGCTGAAACTTAAAACACTGCTGCCCATTCTCGCTTGTTGGCTTTTCCAGTAGAGGCTTTTCTACTAGTTGCATTAAGTCTGAATTATCGATTTTTTCTTCTGGCAATAAAGCTGCTGCTGCCGCTTGATTAAAACGATCCTGGTAGACACTCAGATTCAGAAATAGTTGTTGTAGTTTGGGGCTGAGACTGCTAAAAATCCCTTCTAACAAAGAGAGCATCTTGACATTTTCTTTGCCTTGATGCATCCCAGGAATATCAGAGTCACTCAATAATCTCACAATGTTTGATTTATCAAGTTCAGGTGGTGATTGATTTTGCCCTTCCTCTTTCAGAAAACTTGCCATCAACCTCAGCGCTAAAGGATGTCCCTCCACCCGCTCAACTAAATCTTGTAATTCTGCTTCAGGTTTTTTAATCTCCAGATTTTGTAGCAAATTGATCCCTTCAGATATTTCAAGACCTTGCAGTTGTAGCCAACGAGTATTTACTGCCGTGGGAATCGGTTGTTCTCGTGTAGTAATTATTACTTTACTCTTGCCACCGCTCTTCAACCAACAGTCGAAAAAGGTCTTGTAAAGTTCATCCTGCCACTGCCCATCTGGTTTTAGTAGCGTTTCCAAATTATCAATAACTAGCAAATATTTCCCATCACGTAGACAGTTGACTAAAGCATCACTCAGTTGAGCTTCTGGAATCTTTGCTACATCCTGTGGTCGATTATCTAGCTTCTTAAGAACCTGCTTTGCTAATTCGCTAAAATCAAGATTATGGCTCACATCTACCCAATACTTAGCATCAAAACCTTGCGGTTGGTCATAGATTTTTTTAACTAAAGTTGATTTACCAATACCACCCAAACCCTCAATACCAATCAATCGAATATTTTTATTTTCTAGCCAATTTGGAAGTTGCTCTAATTCGGGATTGCGTCCTTCCCAATAGTTCATTTCTGTGGCAGGTTTATCTGGCGGAGGAAAATCAGGTTGGACTTTCCGTGAGTCTATTTCTTCTAGCACATCTGAAAGGTTTTTGATTTCTGGAAGTGGTGTCTCAACTGCCTTCAATAACTTCCTGATTCTCAAATCTTGCAAGTCTATATCTTGGCGGGAATCCTGAAGTTTAAAATCTAACTCTGCTGCTAGATCCCTAAAAGATGCTTTAGTTTTGGACTTTTTTGGGGTCAGTTGGATAACAGTATCCTGAACTTTAAAATCTAACTCTGCTGCTAGATTCCTGAAAGATGCTGTAGTTTTGGAATCTTTTGGGGGCAATTGGATAATAGTATCCAGTTTTTGTTTGATTTCGAGAGGATTATCTAAACTCTCAGGGTTAATTACACGACATATCGATGAGACGAGCCCTGCAAATTCTTTACCTCCCTTTTCAAAATCATCTTTGAGTACTGCCCTCAAGAGTCTGGGGCAATTCTTTTTTAGTGATAGAGAAACGTTCAAACTGACATATTTAGGAAGAGTAACTCCTGCTGATTCACTAACATTATCGAGAATTTTCTTCAAAGCGTCTGTATCTAATTCGCCCTGGTCAGATATAAAATTTTCTAAATTAGGTTGTTTCTCAAAAATAGATTGATGTTGAGCTGCAATTTTAGCTAATTTGTGTAATTCTTTTGTATAAGCTGGAAACTCTTGAGATTCAGCAACCTCTTGAAGTGCAACAGCAATTGATGACCCGACTACTTTCATCAGGTCATTATTATTTTGAATATTATCTTGGTGATTCTGAAAAATAAATCGATTTAAAGCTTCCGTAGAAACTTTGTCGAATACGTTCTTTAAAGAACTTTTACTCCAGCTTTTTATAAATATATTTACTACCTGAATCGCTCCCTCAGTTAGAAGGTCGGCATTTATTTTTTCTAAATTGCCTGTTGGCATTGGTACAACTCCATCAATAATATATTAAAACTAAAGCAATTTAACTGGATTATCAGATATATGTTATTTATCTTTATTTTCTTCTAAAGAATTTTATTAAACGCTCCCACAAATTAGGTGTGGGATTGGCTTCATTGGTGTTCATTAATTCAATCCATTTTTGTATAGATTGAGGACGTTTTCTTGGTTCTAAATGCACTCCTTTGATTACTGCTTTATTTAAATAATGACTAATTAATGGATTATGTTCTCTTGGTTCTCTTGCTAAAGTACGTCGAGGTGTAAAAATAGTACGTCGATCTATAAAAATAGGCTGTTCACCTGTTAAGACATGATACATAGTTGCAGCAATGCCATGGACATCTATGGTCGGAGCTTTGATGTAGTTTCCATTGCCTTGTTCCGGAGCTGCGTAGGGATGAGTACCCTCACGTCTAGTTGATTCGAGGTTTTTAGAAATCCATCCTGAAATACCAAAATCTATTAATATAGCTTGATCGTCACTATTTCTAATCATAATATTTGCTGGCTTTATATCTCTATGTATTCTTCCGCACTTTTCATGTAAATTTACAAGTGCGTTTCCAATTTGGCGGATGTAAGCGATAGCAGTTTGTTCTTCTACGCAACCACTGTATCTTAATCTATCATCCAAACTGTTTCCATCAATAAATTCTATGACCAAACACTTTTCTGATTCATTTTCTTCTGTTCCTGACTCCTCAAATAAATCTTTCAGTTTGGCTACATTGTTAATATCAGGGTCTAAGAATAGATTTTTTAGCGATTGTACTTCTCTGTCAAAGAAATCATCATTACCAATATTGTGAGGGACTTTAATTACAACAAGCTCATTTCGTTGAATATCTATCGCCTTATACGTTTTCCCGCCGCTGCCCCCTGGTAATTTCTCCTCAATGGTATATCTACCATTATTCAATCTTTTCCCTTTCTTCCAAACCATTACTGAATCCTTTCAAATAACTGCATTAATCAGGAGTGCCATCGCGTTATTGCCCAGTACAAAGCAAGACTTCTGCAATCTATCTACCGATACACTATCTGTAGATTTTGTGCGTAAGTCCTAGTCAACGATATGGCTCTCATCTCAAATCTTTTCTTTGTCCAGAAGCTGTTGCCTCAATAATTTGTCTAAAATTGCTACGCTAACTAGCTGAATGAATTAACGCGAAGACACTTTATCTATGATGAATTTGTAAGGCTGTGCCACTATTAACCAATAGAGACTCAAACACCAGATATTATGAGTGAACAAAACTGGCGCAGAGAAAGGTTCAATCAGCGGAACTTTTCACTATTAAATTCTGGTAAGTCTTACAAATGCATCCAAATCCTGAATAGCAATCTAATCAATACCTATTAATATTGACCAACAAAATTGATCAAACTTTTTAGCTATTAATTAAGTAGAAAGCTGATATTTTTTTCCCGAAAATATTGGCGATTGTTTTGAACACCGAGTCATACTAACTTTTTCTGCCTCTATTCTTCTCCAATACCCAGAGAAGTCACCTTAATCAGGAATGTTACAGAAAGGTTTTTGAGCTCAATAGTGATGGAAAGTAATCAGAATACTTAATAATTGCTACACCCTAGTTTTTGAAGTATAGCATGACCTTCATATAATTACTACGATACGACGTAAGCTAAAGTAACTCAGTAGTAGCGCGTCTATTTGAAAATACTGGATGCAATAAATTTATTAAATCAAGTAGTGCTTGAATTGTGGTGTTTATGTTACCCACTCCATTAAACTTGCCATTCCAGAAGGGTGAGCAATTGCCCACCCTTCTGAAGCCTTTACTTGTTAGGTTGAGGAGTCATCCGCAGATAAGGCTTGATAACTTCATAACCTTTAGGAAACTTTTCCTTGAGAATTTCTGGATCTTGGAGTGTGGGGACGATAACACAATCTTTGCCATCTGTCCAGTTGGCTGGAGTTGCCACCATGTGGTTGTCGGTGAGTTGCAATGAGTCAATTACTCGCAGAATTTCGTCAAAATTACGACCGGTACTAGCGGGATAAGTGAAACTTAAGCGTAGTTTCTTCTGAGGGTCGATGACGAATACTGAACGCACTGTTAGATTATTCAGTGAGTTCGGGTGGATCATGTCATAAAGGTCAGCCACCTTTTTATCAGGGTCTGCCAAAATTGGATAGTTGACGTTGGTGTTTTGGGTTTCGTTGATGTCTCCAATCCAGCCTTTATGGGATTCCACATCGTCAACGGAAAGAGCAATGACTTTAGCATTACGCTTGTCGAATTCTGGCTTGAGTCTTGCCACCATGCCTAATTCGGTGGTGCAAACGGGAGTATAGTCAGCAGGGTGAGAAAATAAGACTACCCAGCTATCGCCTGCCCAGTCATAAAAGTTGATCTCGCCTTCCGAGGATGCCTGAGTAAAGTTTGGTACTTCGTCGCCTAGTCTTAGAGCCATTTTAAATTTCCTTATCTTTTCTCAAGAGAGACAGTTGTTGATTGTGCCACACGGCACCGCTTTTCCGGGCGGTTTTTAGATCTATTTAGGATTTTAGCGGTGTGGCTGCAATCTGCCGAAACATTTAGTTAAGAGATTACTCCCACAGGACGAGAACTAGATCACAAGTAAGAGCCAACAGGTAATCTCACTATGCCCAAGAGCCAATATAGCTTCTAGGATAGTTTAATCTCAATCCAGACTAAGCCAATCCTTCTGCCTATTTTGCCTTTAATCAAGAATAAGCGTCACTACTGCTGAGATAAAATGAGATGATAGAAAACAAAAATTAAACTTATGGGGGAGGTTTTCTCCTCTGTTTAAGCTGTGTTGTGTAAGTTAAGGAGTTAAGTTGATGAAGAGAATGGTTGGTCTGCTGGCGGTTTTGAGCCTGATGGTTGGTTGCTTGGGCTGGTTTGGTATGCCTCAAAATGCGATCGCATCATCGCTGCCTAGTGTTATTTGGCAATCATCCCCAGTCTTGCTGGCTGAGGTTGATGAGGCTTTGCGGAATAGTGCTGATGACAAACTCAGCACCGCTTTTGGCAAAAAAATTGACTTGAATAATACCAGTGTCCGCTCCTTCCGCAAGTTTCCAGGGCTATTCCCAGTTTTAGCTGGCAAAATCGTCCAGAATGCACCATATCAAAAGGTAGAGGATGTTCTGGAGATTCCTGGATTAAGCGATCGCCAAAAACAACTACTACAAGCCAATATTGACAATTTTGCCGTAACTGATGTAGAAACGGTGTTCAATGAAGGCGGCGACCGCTACAACAACGGTATCTACTAAAAAAATACCTGTTGGTAATTTCTTGATTTCGCCCACTCCTAGCTGGAGTGGGTTTATTATTACAATTTATAAAATTTTTGAGGAACTAATTAATCTTGAATCCGCAGCCCACCCATGCTTCGCCCCATCCCAACATCCCCACCCAATTTGATGTCTTAGTCGTCGGTGCTGGTGCAGCAGGACTTTATGCCGCGCTTTGTCTACCGGAAACTTTGCAAGTTGGCTTAATTACCAAAGATACTTTATCCACCGGGGCAAGTGATTGGGCGCAGGGTGGCATTGCCGCCGTAATTGATCCTGCTGACTCGGCAATGCTTCATGTTGAAGATACCATGCGGGCAGGTGCTGGTCTTTGTGAGTTGGAAGCTGTGCAGTTTTTGGTCGAAAATGCCTCAGAATGCATTCAGGCTTTGGTAGATATGGGCGTTGCTTTTGACCGCAAAGGACCCCACCAGTTAGCTTTAACTCTAGAAGCGGCACACTCTCGCCCCCGTGTCCTTCATGCGGCAGATACCACCGGGAGGAAGGTTGTCAGTACCCTAACGGCACAAGTCTTACAACGCCCGAATATTCAAGTTTTGCAGCAGGCGTTTGCTTTATCGTTATGGCTTGATCCTGAAAGTGGTCGTTGTCAAGGTATTAGCTTAATTTATAACGGTCAAATTAGTTGGGTTAGGGCTGGGGCGGTAGTATTGGCAACGGGTGGTGGTGGTCAGGTTTTTGCCCAAACCACTAACCCAGAGGTGAGTACAGGGGATGGTGTTGCCATCGCTTGGCGGGCTGGCGCAGTGCTTAGAGATTTGGAATTTGTGCAGTTTCATCCCACTGCTTTAACTAAACCTGGCGCCCCACGTTTTTTGATTAGTGAGGCGGTGCGGGGTGAAGGTGCTCATTTGATTGATAGTAAGGGGCGGCGGTTTGCTTTTGATTATCACCCAGCGGGAGAACTTGCGCCGCGAGATGTGGTGAGTAGGGCGATTTTTAGCCACTTGCAACGGGAACCGGCGGATTTGTCTCAATGTGTGTATTTGGATTTGCAATCGATTCCAGTGGAAACAATTCGCCATCGCTTTCCTAATATTATTCAGGTGTGTCAGCAGTGGGGAATTGACCTTTTTGAAGAACCGATTCCGGTGATGCCTGCGGCTCATTATTGGATGGGTGGCATTGCGACGGATTTGCTGAATCGGACTTCGATTGCGGGTTTATATGCGATCGGCGAAACTGCAAGTACAGGGGTTCACGGTGCAAATCGTTTGGCAAGTAATTCGTTGCTGGAATGTTTGGTTTTTGGCGCTAAGTTGCGTCAAATAATGGCTGATGATTTACCAATCATTCAGCAGGAATTGCCTAGTCGGCAGTCTTCGGTTTTTAGTCTTGATTTGAAAGATTGGGCAGTTCAAAATGAACGAGTAGCTGTATTACGTGTTGAGTTGCGGCAACTGTTGTGGCAAAGTGCGGGGATTTGTCGCTCTGGTGATATCTTAGAAAAGGCGATCGCACAAGTTGCCGTTTGGCGCCAGGAATTTGCCGCGTTTCCCCTCAGCCAATACTTATTAAATCTTGCCCCTGTTAATACAGTTAAATTTGACTTACCCGATGCTAAGCGACTATTACGGCTTTGGGGAGAAACTTATAATTTACTTGATATAGCTCACCTAATCCTGAAAAGTTCGGCTTTTCGTACAGAAAGTCGGGGCGGACATTATCGGTTAGATTATCCTCAACCTGACCCCAATTGGCAAGCACATACTTTAGTACAGAATAATCAGGAGTGGAAGTCACAACCGATAACAGCACAATGAGCAGGTGGCTTCTATACAGTTATGATTTCGGATTAGGTGTGATCAGGATTTAGGTTTATCACTGATTTCTCGCAGCGTTATAGAAATTCTCATTTAATTATAGGTATACTCAATTCCCAATTCCCAAAAACTCAGGAAAAAGGACTTCATCGAACTGATAACTGCTAAACTTTCTAAATTCTAAGATTAATTTAACGAGTTCCAGAACCACGAGTATTATTTGGATGACCATAATCTGGTGGAATAAAATCACCTACTCTTGATTGTCCATTAGAAATATCTTCTCCTAAATTATTACTAGAAGCAATAAAGGAATGATCTGAGGTGTTGTTATTCAGTAGATGCAGGGTAACTTTAGTCTGGATTAGCTTGGGGCTTAACAACTGCAAACCGATTAACAAGGTGGCAATACCAGTGAGGCGAAGGTAAATAGACATGACGGAAATCTAAGGATTTTAAGGTTCATGTCGTTAGTATATTCATAAAACTTTGCAAATATAAGTGTGTTCATCAAATATTTATCGCTTTTTTACAAAAGGTTTATCAAAAGCTCTATCTATAAAATGTCAGCTTAAAGTTCTAACTGATTTGATTTAATGAAATCAATCAAGCAATGCTGTTAAAATAACTGCTCTGAACTATAAACCAAAGAATACAGTAAGGTCGTCAGCCTAGATAAATTGCTTTAGTGTCTTACATTTAGGTTGCTTTTTGCTATTAATGCGTAATACTAGCTTTGGTTTGTGTACGACACCATTTAGTCTTGGTATGACTTTTTTAGGGTTACCTCAAGAGCTATGTCAGCGGCTAGAAATTTTATTGTGTTGGATAATGATTAGTGTTTGACTAAGCAAAAATTATAGTCAATATTTTTGTTTATCAAGTTTTTAGCAAGATTAATGAAAATGTTGTTGCAAAGTGATTTTTATTCTTGGCTACTCGTCCCTAAGTCACTAAAAATAATGTTTATTTAATTGTTAAATACCAAGGGATGTTTCTCTTAAAATCAATAAAAAATACTCACATACATTATAAGATTAACTTATGGTTGTGAATTCAAAGCTTCGATACATTAAGTTCAAAAGTAAAATAAAATGAATAAACTAACTAAACACAGAAAGATAATTGCTAAAATATTGCATAGTAGGTGCTTGTATCATCACAAAAGCGGCGCAGGCTGCAATGCTCATCAACAGTCCATTGGCTTCCAGAATCAGAATCTAACCAACTTGTTAGAGGAAAACCCGACAAAGCAACCCTGGGAACACCCTGGAGGGTTGGGGGTACTTGAAGCAGCTTTTTGTCGATGGTAAGTTTAGAAAAGTTCAAATACTTTTGAGATTAGTAAAATTACGGCATATTTATCTTGAGTAAGATAAAGTCGTGAGTGGGCATCTGAAAAATCCGATGAAGCTAGGTAATTAATTTTAGAAATTCATCAAAGGTTTACAGCTTGTTTACAAAATATTTACATAAACACAAGTCTCAGCATATTAAGTTGGATGAAACTTGGTTAAGTTAATTTGATAACGGGTTTCACAAGTATTGCTCAAACGGAGTACAAAATGGCTACTAAAGTGGTGACCTTCAGGCTACCAGAAGATCTAATCGAAGCAATTACCTTGCAAGCTAACGCTAGCAGCAGATGCAAAACCGCAGTAGTAGTTGAGGCGCTTAAGCAAGTGCTTATTTCTCCTACCAACACAACACCAGCTTTACTGGCAGGGCTTCAACAACAGCAAGAGGAACTACAAAAAAAAGTAGCTTCTTTAAATCAACAGCTAGTCGAGTCTACTAGTGAAGAGTTGTCATACAGCAACACCCGTTATGTTGAAGAACTGAATCAAGTTGCAGCAATCAGTCAACCGTTACTAGAATCTGATGGGGTTAATGGTGGCAGGGCGCGATGGATTTGATGTGGCGTTGCAACAATTAGCTGTCAAGGTTGAACAACGTGCCAAGATGCTTGAGCAGGTTCTTTCAGCTTGTGTAGATCATGTATGTATGTATGACAGGTTAGGTCGGTATACTTATGCCAACCGCGCCTTTCTGCAATCATTCAGCTTAGAGCAGACTGAGCTTTATGGAAAGACTTGGCAGCAAATTGGCTTACCCTTCAATCCGATGAAGGCTTTTGATGGAAAACTCCAGATTGCTTTAACGACAGGGCAATCGATTGCTGAGGAAATGACATTACCAACTGTCAATGGATTGAGAGATTATGAATATATCCTCAGCCCGATTCATGGTGTAGATGGTAGCGTTGAGTCGGTAGTATATACGGCAAGAGATATTACTGAACGCAAGCAAGCAGAATCATCATTACGAGAATCTGAAAAAAATTACCGTAATTTATTTGAGTGGGCGTCAGATTCAATTTTTATTACCGATTCTTCAACCCATCACCTCTTAGACGTGAATGAACACGCTGCCAGGAGGTTAGGGTATACTCGCAAACAGTTGCTTCACCTACCTGCTGAAGTGATTAGTCCACCAATGGACTCAGAGCATCGGGCTGAGACGCTGCGGCAGTTGTGGAAAACTGGCAATGTCACCTTTGAGCACGTCCATAAGTGTAAAGATGGTGCACAAATGCCTGTGGAAGTTAGTAGCCGAGTGGTGGAATATGGTGGGCAACTAGCAATTCAAAGCTTTGTCCGTGATATTACTGAGCGCAAAGAGGCGCAGTTAAAGGCGACTCTTTATCAGGAAACACTGACTAATTTAGAAGAAGCGATCGCCATTACTGACTTAGAAGGATGTTACCTTGAACAAAATCGCACACATCGATTGCTTTTGGGATACTCTAACGATGAACTGGCAGAATTAACAACAGCACAACTTGTCGGAACAGAAGTCTTTGCAACGATCAAACAAGCATTGCTCGACCATCATAGTTATCGTGGTGAAATCAGAAGTCGTACCAAAAGCGGTAAGTTACTCCAATTAGAACTATCAATGTTTGCTGTCTGCAACAAGGCAGGTGAACCAATTTGGTATGTAGCAAGCCAACGCGATATCAGTAGAAATAGGTGATTTGAGCGACCGTCTGGCAGTGGTCGTTGTATATTCGTGAAAATACTGAGGCTTTCAAACCCTAAATCGTTCCTGTAGCGGTTATTGAGGAATGGAAGCCTTAATTTTTGGCAAAGATGCTCTAGAATGAGCCGTGGTTGAAACCTCCGTGTCTTTGTTACTTAGCTCAATAGTCTTAGTTTTTTGTTACGGTAAATATCTAGATGAATACAAATTAATTGATGATTTTGGCTTATCAATACAACGTATTTAAGTAATTACACTGTCAAGCATTGTTGAAGAAATGTATAGACATATCAGAAAAGGGCTTGCATTTACAACGTTACTTGGCAAAATCCGGACATACAGCCCAAAAAAATCCACTTCAAGAATCTTCACTTACATAAGTTTTATTAATATTCTTTCTCTAGATTGTTTTGTAAAGATTTAGTCGAGGCTGTTTCGTCTTAGTATTTTTCTCTTATCATCGAATCAACTGTATGCAATTTTCAGAAGCGGGTGAAAAGCTAATCTATCTATTCATAAATCCAGGTTTTCAAACCCGCCTTCACTCACAAAACTCTACTAGTTGCACAACAGTCTCTAACTACAGGGTGTAAGTTTAAAACTTTATACTTTATCAAGAGGTATTGATCGATGATGAAACGCCTTCAAAAGTGGTCTAATCCATTTCAGGCAATGATCACGATGACGCCTGATGGCAACATTTATATGCGTAGATTCGTTTTGTTAGAAACGCCTTGGACAAGAATCTACGTCCACAATTTATGCAGTAGCGATCCTGACCCGGAATTGCACGATCATCCTTGGTCATTCGTTTCAATTATCTTCAAGGGTGGCTACATGGAGCATACGCCCAAAGGTGTATTTGAGCGACGGGCAGGACAAATCATCTTTCGTCGGGCTGGTAGTCCACATCATCTTGAGTTGACGGAACCGACCTGGACAATGATTATTACCGGCAAAGTTGTACGTGAATGGGGCTTTTTAACACCTAACGGTTGGGAATCCAGAGAAGAACACGTCAGAAAAGAAGAAGCCAAAAAAGCCCT
>JAPJYX010000234.1:0-22555 GCA_030503985.1 Himalopsyche tibetana
ACCAATCAAGTACATCCCTAACTTTTGCTCCATCATCTATTTGATCTAGGGCAAGAACAGGAACCCCATGACGAATTGCCAGCAATGCACCATGTAGTCTAGTAGTAATTATCACATCAGGAGTGCTAAATAAGGCATCAATAGTTTCGGGCTTATTATTTGTTCGATCTAAACGAGTTTCTAAATCCGTGCGATGATGAGGAACTTGGGTAAGGATATAATCTACTATATCAACAGCCAATTCATTTAAGCATACACTCAAACCATATTCTCTTTGGTTTCCTCGTAAACATACCCCGATTGTCAACTTATTATTAATCGATCGAGGAGTTGTATAAGTAATCGGTGGATTTGCAAGCGCAACATCAAAATGAATATCATTAGTTCCATCACGAGCTAAAACAATATCAAAAGGATTCCAATAATCTAGTAAAGATTCTGGTAAAATACTAACTCCAACGGCAATTTTACGACAATGAAAAAATCGTTCAATCAATTTCTGAAATGCAATAGATCCTTTAATTATAGGTCCACAAACAAAAAGTAATGTATCGTACGTCTTGGGATTCACATTGTACCAATTAACATAATTGAAGGATAAATTATCCTGTTTTTCAATAGATGCAATATCTGCTACAAAACCACATTCTTCAACTACCTTTACAACGTTTTGTAAAGACATCCAATCTCCAACCGTAGGTCCTCCACCAGGGAAAGATCCCCACCAAGCTATTAATATTCTTTGTTTTTTTGTCATTAAATATATATTACACTAAAATAGATAATAATTTTATAATTTTTTATGTTAGTCCTTTAATGGCTTCTATTTCTCGATTAGCATCTAACTTGTTTAACACAGGAAATAGTATCAAAGAATTTAAAATTGTGCTGGTAATTGGAAGAGTAGGAAAAGAAGAATTAATAAAAGAAGGCCATTCAGTAACAGGTGGATTTTCACACCTGTAAACATGAGATCCTCTACTTCTTAACTTTTCCATAAGAAATTGAGCTTGTTTTGCATTTTCAGTAATTACTGCAATTCGCCATCGTTGACCATTAAAACCTTCACAAGCTTTTTGGAGACGAATCCCTTTCAAACTATTGAGTATATTTTCAACACGACCTACAGCTATAACTTGTTCTGATATCTGTTCAGCAAAATTTTGAAGACGAACCCAAAGTAACCCTGCTGCAATAGGACTAAGACGAAGACTTTGACAGCCGCTATCTCGATTAATCCAACTAGATTGAAAATCTAATTGTCCAAAACTATCATGTCGTGGAAACCAACCAAGTGATATATAGCGTCGAATTTTTTCATCAAGTTCAGAATCTGATGTCGCTACTCCACCACCGAAACCGCAGGATAATGGCTTACCTGACTGAAAACTATAACAAGTAATATCTGGTTGAATTGCACTAGAAATTCCATTAATAGTTACTCCAAATCCTTGAGCATGATCCTCTATGAGAGGTATTTTTTTAGATTTAATTATTTTCTTTAATGCTTTTGTATTTGGTGGAATTCCAAATACAGCAGTAGCAATAACTGCTTTTGTTTTAGAGGTAATTGCATTTTCTAAAGTTATTGGTGACATAGTTAGTGTCTCAAAATCCAAATCTACAGGAACTGGTATTGCTCCACAATTTAGTATTGCCATAATTGCGAAAGGAAAAATGGCATCACATATCACTTCATCATTTTGACTGACTCCTACACTATATAGAGCAGCTTGTAAGGATGATAAACCACTAGCATTCAACACAAAATATGGTACGTGTAAGAATTGACTAAGAGCTTTTTCTGTTATTGGTAATAGTTTTTCAATCTCTCGATCGGAAAAATCTACTAAAGTTTTCTTCATAAGGCTAATTAGTTAAATCTTTTATGTTTTATTGTTTTAAACTAAAGTTTGTTTCAGTAGGATCATTCTAATAAAATGTATCTATATATTTTCATTTGTTTAGCAACCAAGGATGATATGATAATAACCATTGAGAATATGTTGATGTTCCTAATTCTAAATCTTCTTCTACCAAAGAGAATAAAGAAATATTTTCTCTTTTTTTTCTTAATTGTTGATTATGTTTCCACGTTAATTCTGTTCTATGTGGAACGTCATGCTCAAGATGAAAAATACTAAAAGGTTTAAGTTCTTCATTTTGGTACATCAGTTGTACTGAAGTAACATGTTTGAGCTTATTTTTAAGATCGGCATCTTCTGGTCCCCAACCTATAAACTGTTCACAATAACCTCCGACAATATCAAAATATTCACGTCTAATAAATAACCCACCTCCCCAAATCTGCCCTTTCCAGATTGTTTGTTGAAAATCGGTTGATTTTTGTGAACAATTATCATTAACTTCATTTGGAAAAGCAAAATGTGGATGACCATTTAAGTTATTTATTGTAATATCTGGAACATATTGACTTTTTTTGGAAACATAGACAAAATTAATTTTTTCAATAGGTTCTAAAAGATTATTTAAGCTTTGACCATCTAAGATTTCTGTTATTAAATTATTTTGCTCTACATCTAAAATTCTGTTCCGTAAAGGACTAGCAATTGAGATGTATTCGTTAGCTTCTACTATTTGAGATAGTTTGTGTAAATAATCATTTTCCCGCAATAAAATGTCAGCATCAAACAAAAACAAAAATTCACCACGGCTATGTTTGACACCTTCATTTCTTAATCTACCAATGCTAGGAAATTCATCTGTTGTTGCCTTTACTTCTACGCGAATAACGTCTTGACTAATTTCTTCAATAAAAGGTTCGTCACAGGGTTGAACAATAATAATTTCTAGATCTACTTCAATCTGATTCTTTAAGCAAAAAATACAAGCTTTTATCCTTTCTCTATGGAGTATTCCAGCCAACGGTATAATAATCGATATACCATGACGCTCTTCTTTTTTAAGACGATGTAAACAATTGGTCAAATTTAGAGAATTCAAGGATTTATTTTGTTGATTCACTGTCATTTTGTATTGAGCTATTTTTTTATTTATTTATTAGACAGTTTATTGTTTGAAATTGTAAGTATAATAACGTTAATTCGGACTAAAAGGAAGGGGGCATTCATGGCTTTAAAGAAGTTGCTGAATATTAAATGCTACTCAACCCCCGTAAACAACATTTACAAATGGGCATTATTGCTGATACTGGTAGCGCATTCTTGCCTAATTTATACCAACTAGATTTTCTTGCTGGTATATTTACTAAGAATATTGATTATGTAGATCGTATAAAAAAGTTACCTGATTATGCAAAAGCTTACATTCTGGTCAAGCGTTGATATAGATAATAAGTAGCTAAACTTTTGGTCTAAAACAGCAAGTGGCATCTATGAGATACTGATGTAATGCCATAAATTTTTTCAGAGACATGTCTTATAGTACAGCACCTACAACAGATATCATTGATTACTATCATGTTCTAAATCTTCAACCACAGTGGGATGTAGATAAGCTGCGGAAAGCAATATTAGACGCATTAAAAGAGTCTCAGGGGCGCGTGAATGCTGCTACAGGGGATAAAAAGGAACAGCTCGAACGTCGGATTGGATGGATTAGCAGTGCAAGGAAAATATTGACCAATCTAGAATCAAAAGCCAAATATGACCAGGAACTGGCAGATTACAAGCGCACCGCAACACCAGAACAACAGGCAGCAGCAGCGGGAATTCTTACCCTGGCAGAGTTGTGGGCATTAATTGATACTGGACGATATTTAGATGCCGTTGAAGCTGGTAAACGTCTTGTCAGCCATGAACCAGAAAACGATCGAGCTTGGGAAGTATATGGTTATGCCAGTTATCGATGGAACGATATCAATACAGCAATTTATGCCGCTGAACAAGCAATTCGCTGTAACCCTCGCAACGCTGAATACTATTCTGATGCGGGAGGATATCTAGCCGCCGCCGAACGCTGGGAGGATGCTGGAATTCAAATTAATCGGGCGATTCAGCTTGAGCCAACCAATGTCAACTATAAACTCGTCCTGTCCGAGATTTACATCAGACATGAGGTTTGGGGTGAAGCTGAAGCTCTATTGAAAGGCGTTCTCAGTCAAGAGCCATCAAATCAGACTGCTAAGTCGTTTATGGGAATTGTGTTTAACGATCGGGCTGTAGCGAAACTCCCACAAGTAAATGAGTTGATCGTACAAGGGAAAAAAAAGGAAGCTCGTCAACTACTCAAAGAAGTCAGAAGTGAATTTGAACAAGCTCAGAATTTAGTTGACAACGATCCCGATTTACGTGAACTGCTTGATTCTAATTCGATTTTGGTTAGACGTGCGCTAGGTGTCAACTCATACCAGCGTATTTTCGGGCTACTGCTAGATGGATTGTTGATTACTCCAGGTCTAATCATGATGTCGATGAATAAACCGGAGATGAGTATTGCTGGATTTATCTTCACGGTGTTGTTCTTAGGCTATTCATGGGTTTATCTTGCTGCTATAAACAATGGTCAAGATTTAACGAAACGCATCTTGGGAATGCAAATTGTTAATGATGAAGAAAACTCTGTTCCTACTATTGGAAAATTAACATTTAGATCATTCTTAAAGCCAATTACTCTAGTAGCAATTGTTGCAGCTATTGGTTGTATCGTCCTTGCATCAATCCTTCCATCAATGTTTAGCGATGATGGTTTTGCCATAATGGGTGCGATAATTGGATTGGCTTTGTTTTTTACATTTGGGATTTTTAAATTGTTGTGGGATCTTCTCTTTATAACAGACAAGGATTTTGCTCCCACTGGAATCGGATTTTTCTTGTTTTTGCATGATAAATTTAGCAAAACTACAGTTGCTTGTTCTCAAAAAAATAGCATCATGAATTTTAGTACTTATAAATGGTATGAAACAGGTAAGGAAAAAATTACGCTATCAATCGTTGCTGGAGCTATGCTGGTAATTTTATCTCTGTTAGGACTGTCGTTATTTAAGGGAGTAGGACAGCAGTCATCGCAGGAAATAATTAATCCTTCTTCCACACCTTCAGTAGTTGATTCAAACCAGCAACAACAAACTACTCTGCCCTCTAATTCTGATACTGCCAACTCTAACCCTTCCGTGCAACAATCATCTCTGCCAAATGTTCCTTCCTCTACTCCTCAAGTTAATAACCCTAGCCCCTCAGTACAACAGTCATCTATCCCACCAACAGAAATGATCAGTAATTATTACCGAAACTTGAAAAGTTATAACCATCAAGCGGCGTGGAGCTTTCTACCTGAAAGAATGCAAAACGATCTGAGCCTTCATCCTAAAGGATATCAATCTTTTACAGAATGGTATAGTAGTATAGAAAATATTGATATTAGTAATATCAGCTTGCAATCTGATGATGGACAAAATGCAATTGTCAATGTTTCCAGCAAATATACACTGAAATCTAACAAAAGACTCCTTAAAGTTAATTTATCTTACTTTCTTACCAAGGAAGCTAATAATGAATGGAAAATTTCTAAAATCAAAAGAAATTAAATTGATTACTAATTTTATCTTGGTTTTTATCTAATTAGACATGATAAGTATGCAAAGGTAATTAAATACAAAAAATTGCGTATAGTGGACAATGCTCACCCTCTAGAACTCAAGCAATTTTTATATGATAAATATTTACAACTAGCTACTTACTCCAGCTAAATTTATTGAGTATAAGAGGGTATGCAAGTTTTCACTTATCAAGTTTCCCATCTTCCCGATCTAGATCGCACTGAATACCATGCTCGATATGGCGACGATCCTAGTTCTAAGTTATATGATATGCAGGATAGTTTTCTGCATACCATCCATACTATTGGTAGACAATATCCATTATGTTGTAGCTTAGTTTATAGTTTTAATCCTGATGAGCCTGATCAAGATCGAAAGTTACAGATTTTTATCAGGCTGATATTTGAGTCTAATTTAGAAGATCACATTACCAAGCAAATTCAAAAGATTTTTGCGGCTTCCTTTTGGCACGATTTTTATCGAATTGAAGAGTGTCAGCCATTATCAAACTTAGATTTGAACTGGGTGCAAGCTGTTAGTTTTGGAGTCAAACAAGAAGAGAAGATATCTCCCACCGTCAGAAGAGATAATAGTCCTTCTCATTACTATTCAATTCAGCCCTTTGAACCTAGTGAATCTGTCGATCGAGTTGGGTTTATCTCCAAGTTAGAAACATATAAAAATCGTGCAATCGTTGAAATTATCTTTCATCCAACTGCATTGACTAGTTCCGAACAAACGGCTTTAGAGAACTTACTGAGAGTTTTGAGCGATCAAACCTCTTATGGAATGACTACCTCAGAAATTTCGGGCAAAATTCGCGAAAAACCGATCGATCCTGTCGCCGCCAGAACTCTCCGACAGTTTGAAGATTTACAGGAAGCAATTCAAAGTCAGCTACTCTATGAAGTATCAATTCGGGTTCTAGCTGAAAGTCATTTTAGTGCTAGTTTGCTACTGAATGACTTTTGGGTTGAATCTAGTGACAAGCCCCTATATCGAGAAATTGCGATCGATCGACAACACCCCCAATTTGCCCCCGCGATTTCAGCCTTCAGGGAAGGAAGTTTATGCGCGGAAGTAGTTTGGGCTGAATACTGGCATAACTTACCCTTAAATAGTCCCCTATTGGCGATCGAGCGTTTGCACCGACTGTTTACGGTGGAAGATCTAAGTGCCTGTTTTCGGGTTGTTGTCCCAGGTTCAGTTGTTGTCTTCAGCGGAATTCCCAAGGAAACAGATCTGCGATCGGGTAAATTGGAAAAGTCGATTTTATTAGGATGGCAAACAGGTAAGTCCCAGAACCAGGCACAGATTCCGCTCAATAACTTAAACAAGCACGTCTTCGTCTGTGGCGTACCAGGTTCTGGCAAAACAACTGCTGTCTTCAACCTATTATTTCAGTTATGGACAGAGCATAACATTCCCTTCCTGGTAATCGAACCAGCTAAAACTGAATATCGTTCGATGCTAAATTGCTTCTATGATGAAGTAGCAATCGATCGAGAACAGAATCTGGAGAATCGGACTTTAAATCGAGCTTACACAGTAGCTCGTGATGTTAAGAAAGCGATCGCGGCGATGAAGTCAGATTTAAAGGTTTATAGTTTGGGTAACGAGCGAGTTTGTCCATTTCGATTCAATCCCTTCGCCTTCTATAAAACAACTACCCTAGACGAACATATCTCCACGCTAGAAGGGTGCTTTAAAGCAGCAATGCCATTATTCGGCCCATTACCTGCACTACTAGCCGAAGCGATCGAGCAAGTCTACGCACAATACGAATGGCAACCTCAAGATACTGCTGAGTATGGGGTTAGTCTGGGACGTAAGTTTCCCACGATGCAGGAACTTTATGAAGCTGTAACCGCGATCTTGGAAACAAAACAGTATTCCGCTGATGTAGCAGGGGATATCAAAACAGCCCTAGAGGTGAGGATTGGTGGATTGCTACGGCGAAGTGTGGGCAGTATGCTCAATACGCGCATTTCTACTCCAGATATCGCCGACTTGCTGAGTAAACCCGTCATTTTAGAGATGGACTCTCTTAATGAAGAGCAGGCTAACTTGATGACGATGTTCATTTTGGCAACCTTGCGACAGTACACAAAAGTTACCCGCAAATCCGGTAGCCCTCTCAAGCACGTCGTCGCGATCGAGGAAGCTCATAATATTGTTGGTAATGATGCTGGGAATAATGAAGAAGGAGCCGCCAGCCCCAAAGCCGAGGCGACAAAATACATCGTGCGGATGTTAGCCGAAATGCGGGCACTCGGACAAGGAATTATTATCGCCGATCAGCTTCCCAGCGCAGTTTCACCAGAGGTTATCAAAAATACTAACGTTAAGTTAGCACATCGTACAGTATCAGGAGACGATCGGGAAATCTTGCAACAAGCGATGCTTTTGACTGGCTCTCAATCTGAGGAACTAGCAAGAGCCAATCCAGGTGATGCCTATCTCTTCATGGAAGGAATGTATAAGCCAGTTCGGATTAAGGAGCCTAATACCAAGCTGATCTATGGTATTGAAGAGCCACCCTCCAATGAAGAGCTGGTTGAATGTATCCAAACACGAGATTTTTATCAAGAAGCTATTTCTACAAAGCTTTCTCTTTATCAGGATAAGGTCGATCGACGAAAAGAAATAGTTAAGCAGCAAATAGAAAATTTGCTTGCTAATCTTTCACAGCCACTCAAGGCAGGTAATGACTTATTAGATATGTCAATATCTGAGCATACAGATGTGCAAGTACTCACTTTTATTGATAATAGCTTACAAGAATTTGCTCAAGGCATTAATAATTTGCCTTTTGAAACTAATCTTGAGATCGATAGACTTTGGAATAGTTTGCGGCAAGAAGGTATATTCGATACTTTGTTTGCAGATTCAGATATTAAATTATTAAGAGATCGGCTTATCTATTGCAAAAAAACTTTGAAGGAGCTATCTCAGCATTGTCAGGATAAATTACAGGAGATAAATTCTATTAAACAAGGTAGAAAGCTTGAGCAAATTTACGATAGAATCAAACAATGCTTTGAGCTTTATGTACACCAGTCTGATTTTGTAATAAATTTAGTTGAACAATCTAAATCACGTGAAGATATTCAAGTAGCATATCAGCTAGTAAAAACAATTGGAGGCAATTTTGGTCAATATATTGAAGCATTTGATAAAATTGAAAATGATGGGCAAACTCAATTGGCAGCCCAAATGAGTGATGCAATTGACAGAATGACTGATTACATTAATGATGCTGAAGATAAAATCAGTGTCATATTACAAAAATCTATTTAGTATAATTAACAGGAGATATCAAAATGGCTAAGAGTCAAAGAGAAATTAAAGAAAATCTAGATCGTCAGAAAAAAGAAGGAGATAGTGCAAGTAACAAGGCACTAGAACTCGCTAAATTAGCCGAAAGAACAAAAGCAACTCTTGAATCAATGCAAGGTGAAGCAACATCAGAAGCGGCTAATAGTATGGAATCTGCTGCGGTTAATTTCCAACAAAGTCTAGAGATGCGATCTCAACAAGCAGAAAACCAAGCTGACAAAATAAATAATGAATTAGAGAAAGATCAACAACAGTTAGACAAAGGAAGTAATGCAGATCGGGATGACATTAAAAAACTAAATGTACTAAAAAATGAAGCAGGGAAAGCTGGTATGGGAACTGAAGGCATCACCAAAGCGGAAAAATCTAAGTCTGATGAGATTACTTTTCTTGATCGTGAGTCTAAAGATGTTGAAAAATCTCAACAAGAAATACAGAAGCATCTTGCTGAAGCTAAACAAAAACGCCAAAATGCTAAATTCAAGTATCAATCTCGTAATACACTAGGATCTTGATTGATAAATTTTTCAGGTAACTGTTGAGGTTAAATATGACATTAAAAAAACGCCAAGATATTACCCACGATGTCAAAGGTTTAGAAACTAAAGGTTTAGATGCTAATCAAAAAGCAATTGACTTAGCAAGGCTGGCAGAGAGAACCAAGCAAACTTTTGATCTCCTTAATAGTAGCGTTACCAACGAATCACAATTAGGTATCGATCGCTCGAATTTAGAAACTCGGCAATCGATCGATTTAAAACATCAATCAGAGATTGAGAAAGTCGAGGATGTTTCTACCCACCTTGATGAGTATCAATCTAAATTTGAAACAGCTATTTCTGCCAATATTGCCGATATGAGTCAACTCGATCGGCTCAAGAAGCAAGCTAGTTTAGCTGGAATAGATTCCCCTGCTCTTCAAGAAGCAAAAATAGCAAAGCAAAAGGAAATAGAGTTTCTATCACAAATCGATCGTAATATCGATCGAACCCAAGAACAGTTAAAACAGCATTTAGCTGAATCTAGACAAAGGAGAAAGAATTTATACAGGGACTATAAAAACAAAGATTTATCTCCAGTTATAGAACAACCTTCAGAATTTGAAGATAATTTGGATCATGAATCAACTACTGAATATCTAAATGAGAATCTATCAGATCCAAATTTTCCAGCCGCAGGAGTTCAGCTTGAGGAGTGGCAACAATTATTGACAGAATTCTCACAATCTATTGTTCCTTTTATCAATAAAACAGTTGCTTCAATCACAATTCCCTGTTCTATGTTTACCGCACTGATTGGAAGTCCTCCATTCATTCAGATGACTAAAGCAGGTATAAATGCTCTAAAATCGAGTGTTGAAATCATCGCTGATGTCTATCCAGATCTCGTGGATTTGAATAATCGAACACTTGGTGCAGATTGGTCAACTTTACCAGATGAATCAATCTTTAAGGTAATCGCGGACATCTCTGCGAAACATGATGAACTTCATTTTGGCAATGAAGAAGTAGCTGAATTAGTAAACGAATATGCAAGTGCTGAAGAAAAAAAAGATGAAGAAAGAAAAGGAAAGAAACAAATTTTTGATGATGCACCTTCAGCATCAGGTTCGCCACCTAAACCACCTAAAGAGCCTAGTGATTTTGCTAAAAGTCTCAGTTATGGACATCTGAATGGTATTTGGGGAACCTCTAAGCCAAGTTTTAATAAAAAAGATGCGGGGATATTAGAGGCTCTCTTACACGGAAAAGAGTCAGGATGTACTATTAGTTATAACGTAGATGATTCGGGTCGTATAAAAGTTGGTAATATTAATGTTCCTCCAAATCTTCGACGACAAGGAATTGCCACTCTCCTATTCAAAGATTTAGAAGAACGAGTTCCAGTAGGAACTATTTTCTTTTTTGAAACAAATGATGAGCCACAATTCTGGAAATCTATTGGCTTTGAATTTAATGAGCAAACCAAAGAATATTATAAAGTCAAATCAGATTGAGTTTTAATGTTTTCAATATAATTTTGGTACACAACATATTTATTAACCGATGCATGTTCTTCAATAAAATATTCGACAAGTATTATAATCAAATAAGCTCATCAAGTATTTCTGGGTATAAGAAATCTCTAGGTAAAATTTATATTAGAGATATTCAAGAATCCTTGACTAGTCTAAAATCAGATGAAAATCGAGCAGCAATTGAGAAAATTAACGCTCTTAAAGCCTCCTTTGAATCACGATATCAGCTAACTTTTAATCCTCTCAAGCTATCAGAAGACTCAATTAGAAAAACTATCTGCTCCGAATTAGAGCCGGAATGGTCGCCCTTTTTTAAAACTCTTAGTGTATTGATTGATAATCATAATTTTTATGAGGCAATTGAGAGCAGATTTAAACGACATTTTAATGGCATTATTAAGGCAGGCGAAATATTAGCTAATGATGTCAAGCTAATTCTAGAAGTTCAAAATTTATACTCAGAGGCATTAAACTTAGGTGATGCTAAAAAAAAGCTGGTTCGGAACCTACAATTTTTGGATTCAGAGGCAGTTTCAAATATATTTGATAGATTTTATATCAACATCAAAAAAATAAGAGATGAATTAGTAAATTACTCACCGCAGACAGTCAAAGAACTTCAAAAAGCTAAAGAGACTCTATCTTTTCAAATAGAAAAATTAATTTCTGAAGAAAAGAACACTCAATCCGAACGCAAACAATTTTTCTTAAACTATCGACTGCGGATTTCAAAAGAAATCGATCCTGTTTGCGATCGCCTACACATTTTTAGTTTTAGAGCCGATAACTTTCGGTTAGAATTCATAGAAGCTCTAATTGGCTTTGAAAATCAACGCCTTGAAGAATTAGGTTCAGTTCGACAGTTATTAGATCGACAGATTAATGGTTTAATCCAAGAAATCTCTCAAATGGAGGCGATCGAACAAGCTAACAAAAAATCTCGTGCGACGATCGATCGGTTGAGTAAAGCAAGTAAATTTCAATTTTTTCAGGAGGTGGCTGATGAATCTCAGCAATCCACTCTCCGTGCTATTAGTGAGAGTGTCCGAGATGTAGAAGCTTTTCCTGTCATGCTCGATCGAATTGAGAAATTGGCAGAGTCCTTTCGGACTAAAATTCAGACATTACTTGAAACCGAACGTAAATATCTCAAGTTAAGACAAGAGACAATCGATAATGTTAAAAGTATTCCAAAGTTCTCTTTTAGTCTACTTAATTTAAACTCTGAACGTTTAGAAGAATTATTTACTCCAAATAGTTCCTACTGTCTCGTGAGTGAAAAAATTGATAGCTACGATCTAGAAGTAAATCGAGCTACTCTCGATCGAACTATTATAGATGAAACTCTATTAACTATTAAAGATTTTGGGAATCTCGGACACGATCCGATTAATGTCTCAGTTGAGATTGAGTTAGATCGTCTGCTAGAGACTTTATCACGAAAGGTTACAGAATTGGGAATTAGCGAAACCATTGGTTTCATTCCAGTCTTAATTGACGATCGAGAAAGAACCGATATTCCGCAGATTTTATTTTTTTGTAGACAGCCACAAGAAACTAGATCCGAGTTTGTCGGCTTATTGGAGATTAGACAACAAGGGAAACTTCTTTATATCAAGAAAGTTATCTGTATTCTCCCCTTACCTGCTCATCTTCTCAATGACATCCTCGAAAACTATAAAGTAGCCTTTCGATCCAATGTCAAAAAAGTATCTCAATTAGTAAATGATGAATTTCTATCACACAAATTCAAAATTGATTTTCAAGGGGAAATGGCACAAATAATGACCCAAACCAGAAAAAAATTAAGGAAGGCTTACTTAGATGATTTAAAGGAGGATATACTCAAGATAATTGCTAATGATGGACTATCTAATAATAGTTTTCTCAAAACTATAGATAGTTTAATTATTGACTCATTGGATTCTCTCGTACATGGTGACGAAGAGAAGCCGAATATTTGGTAAATTTAGACTTTTTGTTATTTGATTATTTTAGAGGTTAAATATGAGCTACGTGATTGGGATCGATCTAGGGACAACTTACTCTGCAATGGCATACATTAATGCAGATGGTAAAAGTGAAATTATTGCTAATGTAGAGGGTGAAAGAATTACGCCATCAGTCGTACTATTTGAAGATGATAATGTTGTTGTAGGTAGCTATGCCAAATCTGTCGCTATCTCTGAAGGTGAGAAAGTTGTCCAGTTCATTAAACGACGGATGGGTGATGATTATCTAACTAAGCAAAATGGCAAAGACTATACTCCTGAAGAAGTTTCAGCATTAATTCTGAAAAAGTTAAAGCAAGATGCTGAAGCATTTTTGAATACAACCATTCGTGATGCTGTCATTACTGTACCTGCATATTTTGACGATAAAAAACGTATTGCCACAAAAACCGCTGGAGAGATTGCTGGCTTAAATGTGCTTCGTATTGTCAATGAACCTACCGCAGCAGCTTTAGAATTTTCCGCAAGTCGCCAGATCGACAATCAGACAATTCTTGTTTATGACTTAGGTGGGGGTACATTTGATATCACAATTATGAAGGTCAATGGTAAGAATGTTGATGTAATAGCTAGTGGTGGCAGTCATAAATTAGGTGGGAAAGATCTAGATGATTGTCTGATTACCTTCTTTCAACAAGAATTTCAAAAAGCAACTGGTGTCGATCCACTTAGCTCGAATGCTGGAGAACAAGAACTCAGAAGTAAAGCCGAAGAAACAAAGCGTAAACTATCTTCTAGTCCTAATACAAGAGTTTCCCTGAATGTAAAAGGGCAACAAGCTACATTCAGAGTCACTCAGACACAGTTTGAAGAATTAATTGATGAATTGATTCTTCAAACTGAGATGAACGTTGAACTTGTCTTAGATGAGGCTAACTTGAGCTTCCGAGACATTGATGATGTTTTACTTGTTGGCGGTTCAACGCGCATTCCTAAAGTCAGTAAGATGTTATCCCGACTTTTTGGGAAAGAGCCATTAAGATCGGTCAATCCTGATGAAGTGGTGGCTCAAGGTGCAGCCATTCTCGCAAATACACTATCTAATGAAACAGGTGGGACATCTTCATCAACTCAAGCTTCCTCTCCAACTATTTCTGATGTCTGTGCCCATAGCTTAGGCGTAATTAGTCTTAATGATTCTCGCATTGAGGAGAACTCTATTATTATTCCCAAAAACAGTAAAATTCCCTGCTCTTTTTCTCAACAGTATGGTACTGTTTATGAGAATCAAACCTTAGTTGAAATTAAGGTTCTGCAAGGAGAGGATCAAGATCCAGAATATTGTGTTGAACTGGGTAAAGCGCGTTTAGAAAATCTACCACCTTCTCCGGTTGGATCTCCTTTAGAAATAACTTTTCAGTATGACGAAAATGGGATTTTGAGTGTTAAAGGTGTTTTTCTGAATTCAGGTCAAAGTATCTCTACTAAAATTGAAGTTCAAGGTGCCATGTCTCCAGAAAATGCTCGCAAAAGTCGGCAGAATATTAAATCAATTAATGTAGAGTAGTTGATACAGCACTTTCGGCTGTTACTGTACCTCACAACAGCCGAAAGTGCTGTATTGCCCTGAGCTAAACCCCATTGAGCATTTGTGGCAATATCTCAAAGCTGACCTCCACTGGGCTTCTTTCAAGACCCTGGAAGAACTTCAGATCAAATTAGGTCAACTCTTGGCTGAATTAACTCCTGAAATTATTGCTGGTATTACTGGATATCCATTTATTTTAGATGCTCTATCTGTCGTCAATACCATTTAAACTGGTATAATTCTATTTTTTCTAAGTCGGTTAATCGAGATACGGCCATCATTAATAAATTGGAACAACAATGCGTTGAAAAATGGGATTAGCTCTTGGCAAGATTTGACCGCAGGGCAGCAGTCCCCATGCTGCTTCTTGCCAGGTGAAAAATGCCGCCCGATCGCAGTAATCGGCTGGATAGCCTAAATGCGTATAGATTTTGCTGGTGAGCGTCGGGACGATCGGATACATCAAGTAAGCATACAGCCGCAGTGACTCTAGCACTGAGTAGAGGATTTCATCAACCTGCTGGCGATCGCTTGTCTTAATTAATTCCCACGGAGCTTGTTCGGTAATATAACGATTGCTGCGATCGATCAGTGACAAGCACTCTCGACAAGCTGTGGTAATCGCGACCTGTTCGTATAGGTCGGGAATTCGATCGATTAAATCTTTACCAATTGCCTTCAAGACATGGTTTGCTGGAATCTCTGCAAGTTTGAGAGTCGGGACTTTGCCATTACAGTATTGGTGTAACATGTTGACAGATCGACTGAGCAGATTACCCAAGCCATTGGCTAAATCGGTATTGAGTACCTCAATGAAGCGATGTTCTGAGAAATCACTGTCTTTGCCAAATCCAATCTCCTTCATAAAGTAGTAACGGACGGCATCCGCACCAAATCGATCGCTCAAATCAACCGGATCGATGATATTACCAAGGCTTTTGCCCATCTTCTGTCCATCTTTGGTCAAGAATCCATGTCCGAACACTTTCTGGGGTAGTGGTAAACCTGCCGACATCAGCATTGCTGGCCAGTAGACAGTGTGAAACCGTAGAATATCTTTGCCGACGATGTGGAGATCGATCGGGTAAAACTTGGCTGTTGCGTTGGCTAAGGTGGGTTCATCGTCAGACTCTAATAGGGCTGTGATATAGCCGAGCAGGGCATCAAACCAGACATACAAACTATGGGTGGGATCGATGGGTAGGGCAATACCCCAGTCTAAGTTCACCCTCGAAATCGAAAAATCTCGCAATCCCTGGGCGATAAAGTTCACGACTTCGTTGCGACGGCTTTCGGGTTGAATAAAGTCAGGATGCAGATCGTGAAACTCTGCTAATTGCTGTTGATAGGCAGATAGACGAAAGAAATAGTTGGGTTCATCGCGCCACTCGCAAGAACGATTGGTATGAATCGGGCAGACTCGATCTGGTAGCAAATCTTTCTCGCTCTTGTATTCCTCGCACTCCGTACAATACCAACCTTGTTGCGTTCCCAGATAAATATCCCCAGCAGCGTAAACGCGCTGGAAGAACTTCAAGACGATCGCTTCATGTTGCCCAGAAGTGGTGCGAATAAACCGATCGTACCGAATATTCAGTAGTTGCCATAGATTCGAGAACTCGACCGCCATCCGATCACAGTGGTGTTGCGGTAACAATCCATTAAGTTGTGCGGCTTGCTTCATCTTCTGACCGTGTTCGTCGGTGCCTGTAATCATCAGGACTTCTTGACCCCTTTGTCGATGATGACGGGCGATCGCATCGGCAGCAATTGCGGGATAAGCACTACCCATATGGGGTTTGCTATTGGGATAAAACAACGGCGTTGTCACGGCATAGGTCGGTTTCAGGTTCATGATGTACCTCGATGAGAGTGGGTGAGAAGGGTCAAAAAAGGGGAGTGAAGGCACTCCCCCAACCAAACTAGGACAGAGCTTGTTGCAATGCTGCAACCCGATCTAGGCGTTCCCAGGGTAAATCGAGGTCGTTGCGGCCAAAATGACCGTAAGCGGCGACATCTTGGTAGAAACGTCCGCGTTGCGCGGGTAAATTGCGAAGGTCGAAGGTTTTGATAATCGCAGCAGGGCGCAGATCGAAGAGGTCGCCGTTTTCGATGATTTGCCGCAGTTTGGCGTTATCCACTTTGCCAGTCCCAAAGGTATCGACAAAGATACTGGTGGGTTCGACCTTGCCGATCGCATAGCTGACCTGGATTTCACACTTATCTGCCAGACCAGCACCGACGATGTTTTTGGCGATGTGACGGGCAGCATAGGCAGCCGATCGATCGACCTTGGAAGGATCTTTACCAGAGAAAGCTCCCCCACCGTGGCGAGAATAGCCGCCATAGGTATCAACGATGATTTTGCGACCAGTCAGCCCCGAATCGCTTTGAGGGCCACCAATGACAAATTTGCCGGACGGATTGCAGAAGAACCGATCGATCGCGGGTGGGCGAATGCTGAATTTTTCACAGCTAGGAAGAATCAGCAGTTCCCACAGATCGGCTTTGATTTTGTCTTGGATTTTGGCATTGTCGGTGACTCCATCGATCGTCTCGGCATGATGGCTGGAAATCACGATCGTATCTACACCTACAGGCTTACCATGCTCGTCATAGTTGACAGTCACTTGGCTCTTTCCATCTGGGCGCAGGTAGGAAAGAGTGCCTTGATGACGCAAATCTGCCAAGCCACGAGTCAAAGTGTGAGCGATCGAGATGGGCATGGGCATTCGATCATCAGTCTCATTGCAGGCATAGCCAAACATTAGACCTTGATCTCCAGCCCCGATCGAATCTAGATCGTCAACTCCTTGCTTGAACACACCGCCACCAATATCGGGCGATTGCTGGCTAATTTCCTGTTGGACGCGGACGGTATCGTAGGAGAAGCCTTCGAGATCCACATAACCGATTTGATGTAGTTTTTTGCGGACAATCTCTTCGATGTCTACTTGGGCGGGAGTTGTCAATTCCCCTGTCACACAAACAAAATTTGTCTTAACAAGGCAATCGATCGCGACTTTGCTGGCAGGATCTTGGCTGAGACAGGCATCTAACAATGCATCTGAGAGTTGGTCGCAGGTTTTGTCCGGGTGCCCCTCGGTCACGGATTCGGAAGTAAATTGATAGTGGGTCATTTGTATTTATTCCTTGTTGAAATAAGTTATGAAACTATTGCTGAAGGTAAGACTCAGAGGTAAGCGATTGTTTTGGAATCTCCCTCTAAGTGGGATTGAGAGTCTCCACTGGAATAGTCCACGTCTTCAGCAATAGCAATTAGCTACTAGGGTTCGGTGCGACGATCGATCGGCAAGCCGCGATCGATCAGCGGTCGGCGGTTAATTTCAAGTAATATGGCTTCTCGATCGAGTTCGATTTTTAAACGTGCGGTAAACGCCAAAGTCGCTTTGAGAGCCTCAGTCATGAGTTCGGGCAAAATCCATGCCCAAACGAGAAAATTACGTTCCCAGACCAGGGCACCAGATTGGGTCTTGTACGCTCCGAGCAGGGGGATACTGCTTGCTCCACCCCCATAATTCGATAGCAACGTCATCAATTCCATTCGGTAGTGCATTGCGTTCTCTGATGCAGCGGGCATGTGAACGCTGAGAGTTTGGATCGAGCTAGACCTCAGTACTCGAAACCGTCGAACATCCTCGGAGATAATTTGTAAGATGTTTTTAGGCCAGCAGGGATTGCCAACTGTAAATGGATCGTAGACATAGGTGGGCATTTCTACCCAGTCGGGAGAATTCCAACCGTTATTGAGATCTCGGTCAAAACCGGAGCTTTCATCGAAGGAGTATTGCTCTTCCATAGGTTTGCCATGAGTTCGAGTGTTCGGAGATTTAGGATTTGGCTGTAGCTCAAACCACCTCTATATAGAGCAGTTACAGAGATTGTCGAAAAAAAGACTTCTGCGATCAAAAGATGCAGAAGCCTTGCGGAGATAGAAGATGAGGATTTTTTACTTGCGTAACTGAGTTTTAGTGGATTTTTTTTGAGGGATCGCTGGAATGGTATCTGGATCTACCGGATAGAGAATAATCCCCGTGCTATATGTTGCTTCATAATATGCCGAGAGGTTGTCAGAACTGTTGTGTACGATCTCTCCTAGTCCTTTTGCTTTGAGATATTTGTTCGTTCTCGTCACAGGTGCTTTCAGCTTGGATTGTGGCTTGCTAATCTCGGCTTTTTGCCTGCGTCTACCATTGGACTTGTCAAATTCATACGCAGTATCTTCGGCAACCTGCCGTTGTGCTAATTTATGACGATCGCCGGAAAAGTCGTCACGATCGAGATCTTCACCATCATCGATCGCATCATAAGCGTTGCCTGTAGACTGGTTGAGAGAATACTGACTAATACCCATGCCCAGATCGGTGACTTGTCCTTTGCGATCTTCAAATACATAGTCTTGTTCGCGGATGAGCGGTGTGTCACCTTTTTCAGCTCGATATGCCAACATAAAAAAGACCCGAAACTCCGAACTACCCACCTTCATCGAAGATTCTTGTATTTTTGCCAAATTGGGTTTGCGAATAAATGTCCGAATACATTTCACCGAACCAAAATCTAATTTGCGTTCTGGCTTTTTGGCTCCTGCACCTTCCTGCGCTAATAGTTCGAGAAATGGTTTGATACCTTTCTCAAATGCCTGTTTTCTCAAAAATTCCTCTACATCCTTCTTACGATCGCCACCATATTTCTCAAATAACTTGTACAAGCGAAAGTCATCGCCATTTTTGATTCCTGCTGCTTTTGCTAATTCTTCATAGTAGGGACGATCGATTCCTAACCCGATAAATAGCGCGGGCTTAATATTAGCTTTCGCCTCACCCAGAACGGAGCGGATCTTTTTGATGAGTACTTTGTATCGATCGTGTGAAGTCTTAGGGTTTGCTAACCCAATTTTATCAAACATCGCAATCACATTTGCGCCGTCGCTGAGTTCATCTCTTTGGGCGAGGGCAGCGATGGCAGCTTGTTCGGGGTCTTGATGTTCCAGGCTTGCGAGGCGCGGCAAGTCGGAGATGACAATGAATTGAATATCTGGTCTGATGGCGTGGATGCGTTTGCGAACATCCGATCCTTGATAGTGTTGTCGCTCACCGTTGGGGACATCTGGTGCTAGTAATAACTCGTCAGCCAAAACCAACTTAATTTTGCGACCCAGATCTCCGCGCACTTTCTCGACGGCTACTTCTCCCTCGGAGATCGCCATACAGTCACATCCAGCTTCTGTTAGTGATTGGCTCAGTTCGCCGCGCCATCGCCGTTCGTCATCGAGGATTAATATTGGGGATATTGGAGATTTTGCCATGTCATTTGATGCCTGAGTATCGATACTTTTGAGCGGTACAAGCCATCGTCAATCGATCGGTCCGATCGATAATGCCATCGATTCCAGATGGGGCGGCGGTTTTGGCTTGAATGCGGTGTGAAACTCAGTTACAGATTATTTTAGCTTCGATCTCTAGTGCTGAAGGCGATCGGGCGATCGATTGCGTTTAGATACTCCCGAAACCCGCTAGACCTTCTACGGTTCGGCGGACGCGATCGCGCCAGCAGGTGAAGACATACAGCAGATCTCTCGATCGTTCGAGGCTGCAAGCTTGGCTAGCTCTGAGATCTTGGACGATCGCCTGAAAGTGAACGGAGATATTTTGAGGATTGCCGCCACCGAGTTGAATCTGATGATGACGGGCATCAGAGTTCTTGGCTGACATGGTATGGAAAGTGCGTTCGAGTCGATCGAGTTCTAGTTTAAAAGTAGCTGAATCTTGGGTTTGGGTGAGACGTTCGAGATTTGGTAGTAAAACTCCGGTGAATTGCCGATCTAGATCCTCTAAGATCTCCTGCAAATTCTGCTGGAGTGCTTGGAGATTACCGTCCATTAAGTACTGAATGTTGGTGACTTTTTCTAGCAGATCGGCTAATTCCCACGGAAATCCCCAACTATTGTGAGATTTCAAACCATATCTCAAGATCGGAAAGTCTCTTGTCAGATCGTCGAAGGAGCGACTGGAGAAGGTGAGGACGATGACTGCACCGCCAAATCCTTGAAGGCGGAGGAAACCGAGATGATTTATCAGTTGTGTCTCGGTGAGGAGGATAACTGAGGCTCTGGGTAACTCTTGGGCGGTGGCTTCGTCTACTCGATCGAGGACTATTTTCTCCAGCTTCAGCAGGGTGGCGATTACTTGGGCGGCGGCGAGTGCGGGTAGGGCATCTGTGCCGTAACCATCAGCGATCGCAATTACATTGTTGACTCGTTCGTTTTCCATCACAGTAACCGTCCGCGTATTGGAATCTCTTGCAGCAGCACGATATCTTCTCCCACGATTTGCTTGAGATAGCTAACTACCGTTTTTTCGATGAATTCTTTGGCCATCAGCGATGATTTGGCACAAAATTCGACCACAATTACGGTGTCATCGACTTTTTCGGAATTTTCATCGTACCAGCTCCCGCGTATTCCTAGTTCGTAGCTGCTGACCCCACCAAATACTTGTGTTAATGGTTTAATAATTCTCTCACCGATCGCTTGGCTGACATCACCGTGAGCTTTCATGGAGTCTACTAAGTTTAAGAATTTTCCAGGTGAGTACTCGTTTAAAGGCTTTCCATATATTTTTTCGAGGAGTTTAGCGATCGGAATCAGGACTTGATATTTGGTGTCGTAATCTTCGAGCCGTTTAAGTTGATGGACGATCGCGCTGCCTAGTGCTAGTTCGTGTTGGGGATGCTCGGCAATCCACATCGGTTTTCGGATGATGAGATCGGAGCCGTCGCGCAGGTTGAGGGGGAGTTGGCGATAGTATTTGGCAAAGGGATCGTTTACTCCTTCAACGAGTGGGAGGATGACGATCATTGATGCGCGAGGATTTAGCTGGCGTACTTCAGCAATCTTGGCGATCGACTCCTCTAGATTGTTTTCTGGTTCATTTACTTTCAATAAGTCAATGACGATAACTTCACTTTCACAAATACGTCCTCGATTGGGCTGGGTATCTTCGATAACTTCAAGTTCTATTCTCTGGCAGTTGAGCCAATGTGCTAGATGTCGGTGAATGGTATCAAAATCTATCGAGCGATCCTCGTCGGATCGAACAAAATTGCGATATTCATCGCGAATTTCTTGGGGACAAAGCCATGTGATTCGGTGCAGAATAGATGCTTCTCTGACTTTATCTGCTAGATTTTCTGTGGTGACAGGTTTGAGTAGATAGGCAGAACCGCCTGCTGTATAACTGAGTAGCTCTTGAGAACGGAATCCTGTAACCACCAATCTAGGTACTTTGGGATGTCTTCTGGCAGCACCATATAACACCCAATGACCGCCAAAGCAGGCTTTGATGAAGTCATCAACAGGCGAACTGGTGTCTGAGTCCGATTTTGGTGGAGATCCGAGATCTAGATCGAAGCATGTTAAGATTTCGGATTCTTTAAGTCCTCGATTGTCTTCTTTTAGTTTGTCAATAACTTCATGTGTTTTGTTATCATCTCCTTCTGTGAATAGTCCAAAGTTTTTCCAGCATACTTTCTCATCGAGTATTTCAACTAATTTGTCTGAACTCACTAATGTATCATCAATTAGCCCAGTACCCTTTAATTTTTTAAACTTTTCTTTTAGTAGTTTTCTGAATTGGTCATTATCTTCTAAAATCACAATTTTCTTAAATCTTGGAGATTCTAAATCACTCAAATCTGGAGTATATAGTGATTCTGCTAAACGATACCTTTGACAATCTAATGCTGCAACCTCTTGAGCAAACTTTAATCGCTCATTTTTATTTTCATCTTTAATTTTTTGGCTTAGTAAATTAGTGATTCTTTCGGAAAGTTGACATTTGTTGCAGGGTAGATTTGAATAATCCTTTTGGACTTCTAGTATTGCATCCTTCATGTCGTCTGAAGTCATTTTGGATTGCATTCGATCTCTTCTGCCGTGTCCTACAGCCTGCTGTATTTCTCTTGCAAACTGGTGGCATTTTGCCCACTGGAGATGTTCACCAGTCTTTTTGTAATCTACTATTACTGGATTGTTTGAAAAACAGTTATTAATCTCATCTGTATGGTTGAAAAGTTCGAGGAGGTTGATGTAACGAAAAACTTTTTCTTCGGGTTTGCTAAAC